>ML854285.1:27034-42157 GCA_009831015.1 Picea engelmannii
TACTTACCCCGGGTTGACAATTTAATTGAGGGTAGTTTAGTGTCTTTTTTAGTACATATAAAACACCTAACAGATGATGAACATCATTGGAAGTTGCATCCATAGTTAAGACCAAAGTGATTTGGTGGCCAAAGGAAGCATAAAACTGTTGCTACCATGCAACAAGACCTAGGTTCCAACTGAAGTGACGAGGAAAAGATGACAATAGTTGGATTAGAAGGTAAAGTTTCCTTTCATACTAGTTCAAGTTCTACAATTCCATATCTTGAAAATGATTAAAGAAGAATTGAATTATTCCACATAAGAGTAGTGACCAAACACAAAAAAGTGGAAACTATGTTTGATCTGGGCTCACAAGTTAACTTGATATCCGAAGAGATTGAAAAGAAATTGGGATTAACCACAACACCTCACCAAAAACCTTACCCTCTTGGTTGGGTGCATGATAATGAAAAACTTCAGGTTACCAATCAGTGTCGATTGAGGTTTGCCATTTCTTCTAAGTTGATAGATGAGGTTGATTTGGATGTGGTTCATTTGGATATCTATGGAATTGTATTAGGAAGTCCTTATCTTTATGAAAGAAAATAAACATTCTTTCGAAAATATAACAAATGCCATCTCACAAAATATGGAGTGGAATATATTGTTAGGGCTCACAACACAGCAACTAACCCATTAACTATTATTGCAGGTCAAATGAAGAGAGCTATACATACTTGTAAGAACCTTGTGCTTACGATTGTAAAAACCAAAGATCATGATAAGTCTAATGCTCTCAATTCTCTTAATCCTTTACATAAAAATGAAATTCTTGATATAAGACAAGTCTTTCAGTTGGGAGGTGGACAAAAAAGGGCCTTCGACACTTTGGGAGAAAATATCAATCCCGCACCAATACTAGCTCTACTGGACCTTCAACAACCATTCAAGGTTGCAACCAATACTAGTGCATATGCCATGCGAGCAAATATACTTTTTAGAACTCCTAGTTTTGCATTTGTTGTTTTGAAGAATGATTATGTTAGCTATGTTGGAAAATTTGCTACTAACAAAGTCTTCAAATATGTATTTGAGAGGCTAATCCATGGCTTGCAGGTGAAAATATTTTGGTTGTAGGACAAACTATTCTACCATTTGGGTAAACTTTGTATTCCTACCATTGAGAAAATGCATCTAATTGAAGAAGCTTACACTTCTATTGTATTTAGGAATTTTGGGATAGAGAGGATTGTAATGTATTTGTTGAGGTTATGTTTTCCTCGAATGAATGTAATTGTAACCATGAATGTAAAGGGGTGTGTGTTGTGCATTTTTGAGCCCACTAATAGAAAATTGGGGTTGTACACACCACTCCCTGTTCCTTCTCATCCTTGGAAGAGTATCTCCTTGGATTTTGTAGGGGGGTTTCCTATGTCAAAAATGGATCATGACTACTTTCATGTAGTAGTGGATAGGTTTAGCAAGATGTGTGTCTTGATGCCATGTAAAAAACATATCATTGCTGAGCAAACTACTCCTCTTTTCTTTCATCATGTACGGGTCCACTTTGGATTGCCCACATCCATTATCTCGGATCGAGACACTCGATTCCTTGGAAAGTTTTTGTGGATAATGATGGACACCAAGATGAAGAGGAGTATTTCTTTCCATCCACAGACTGACATATAGATAGAGGTTGTTAACAAAACATTGGTTCACTTCCTTCGAGGTTCCTACAAAAAACATCCAAGTTGTGGGATGACAAGCACATAGATAATCACCAATTTCAAGGGGGAGATCAAGTGTGGTTCCACATAAATAGAGTTCAGTTGAAGGGAAGAGGCAATGATCTCAATCCCATCATATATGGACCCTTCACCATCTTGGGGGAAATTGGCACAAATGCCTTTCACCTTGATCTACCACTGTACATGCAGATATACTCAGTTGTAAATGTAGAGAACCTAAAACTTTACGAGCCTCCAATGATCATGGATTAGCAGGAGAGTATTTCAGTACCTTTAGTGGATGAGTTTTTCCCTAAGTAATTGGATGAGTTGAAGGAAGATATCATCCTAGACAGAAGGACGACGATTTCACACATGGATGATGTAGAATATCTTCGAGTGGGCGTGAAGGGCACACATCCAAGTAAAGAACGGTGGATTGAGAAAGATAACGCGAGGGAGAAATTACCTCACATGCTTGTTGATTGATGAGGATTTTGGAGGCCCATAAGATTCTTAGTGGGGAGGAATGATCCAGGAGGATCTAAAAGGAAAAAAATTCAAAGTCCTTGAATCTCAGTAAAAAAATGCTAAGTCGAAGAGCTCATCGCAAGATTTCCAATGGTGCAAACGACACCTCAAACAAAGTATGAATGAAGAATCTATGGATGGTCAAAGTTGAGGTCAACCTAGTCAAAGTCAACCTACTTACATCAACATTTGTATAAATGATGTCAAGAACCAACTATGTAGAGGTGACATCAGCATGACATCATCATGACATGTGGCAGCATGACATGCTGACACATGACATGATGGTTTGGCACTTTTAGTGGCCACTTGGGCCAATTGACAAGTGACACATGGCACAATGTGGCACCACCCAAGAGATTCCACTTGGAATCTCGACAACATGACACATGGCCGCGTACTCAACAAGTTGAATAGATAGGTTCGACAAGTGGTAGGGTGCCACATGGCACCCTTGAAACACCAAAGGAGGGCCTGATCCAGACAAATAAAAAAAAATATTATGGCCGATTCCTGATCCAATGACCGGATCGACCGACAACCCCATATCCTGACGACCACACCCATAAATCACAGTGGCATACCAAAAACGACAGGTCACATTTAATATGGTGATTCGTGCAAAAGTCAAATAAGGGGTGTCACCAACGGTAATACGACGAGAGTTATAACAAATGGTGGTCGACTGAATTTTAATATAGTTGTTTAAATCGATATTTAAATACAATTTATAATGGATGCCAAAATGGGGAGGCCCATGGTTTTGACCTCGATACCTCCCCATCCACATACTTAATTAAACCTCCGCTCACCAATCCGACCAACGAAATCATTGCTTAGTCCACCCAAATTATTACTTAAGCCCAACCTTTTTCCATGTTCATGGGTTTGCGCTCAGGTATGTACATGCATGGAATTTTATGCAAGTACATGAGTATTAATTACAATTTGGTGGCATGATTTTTGAGGTAGAGAGCCCAACAGGGTCTGGAGGTGATGATGTCAGATTGAGACAATTTGACAGTCGATTTTTCACTACTCCTCGCCATGATTTCGCTGGTGTAATCATATTTTGCATCAGAGCAATGGATCTGAAGGCCATTTTTCAGACTTGTGGTATAATGATGTATTTATTCCAATTTTAGTTTTTGAGATAATATAAAGTGTCTCCACTTCAAAGCAGGCCTGAAGATGTAGTCCATTCTTGGGACAAAATATGTTATCATGTCTTGTGTTCTTTCTCTCCTTCTCATATTTTCTCCATGATTATGTCATCTTTAATGATGTTTCACATAAGATTTCATTTACACTCTTTAATGTAATTCTTTTAAATGTCATCTATGAAAAGATCCTAGATCACTCCTACTTCTGGTCTCATTGTTGTCGTCGGTGCATGATTGTCCCTCACAATAGGGATATCTCTCCCTCATAGTCCAACATTTGTAATCATAAAAATAGATTACCCATTAGTTATGTGTAAGATAATAATCCATAAACAAAGTATTGCAATAAAAGATAAAAGTGGAGTAAAAAACCATACAAGTACTCACCTCTCGGACCCCAGACCTCTCCTAGAGGAAGCACCATCTCAGGATCATGCCAATAGTCCATCACAACAGATGGGAACATAAATATGATCCGTGGTATATAAATCCACCAACATTAATATCATGGAGTTAAATACCTCCCCTCCACCCTTGCGGATGAGGAGATATGCCCATCATCTCATATGGGGCTCTCTTGGCCCAGTCAAATCCAAAGTCTATCTACGGGTGCATGACAACTCCCTGCTCAAACAAGAAACAATATAGGAGTGAGAAAAAGGAAAACCACCCATCCTAATCCATCCAACATCATGTTATCTAGGAAAACATGGCCTCCCTAATAAGGGATGCACATGAATAGTGATGGCCCTAGAGCACCCTTTCAATAATCATCATTTGGGCACTAGTAATCCACTGTGTACCCAAGGATCCATAGATCCACTCCACCATCACTACCACTGCTCAAGTGGCCAAATATCAAGTATCATCAATTTGGATAGAACCCTCTCTCATTGGCCCATCATTGTTGCAATACCTCAAAACCAACTCCTAGACAATCATCCTTCCCTCCATCTATGGGATCACCTCTGGTATATCCCCTTGAATGGAGATCCCCATAACAAAGTATAAATCTACCTCAAAAAATATCTCTATAATCTTCCCTAATACCTCAAATTACCAATGATTGGGCATCCACATACACATGAGAAACTCCAATATATCATCTTGGGAGTGTATCAAAGTGAAGTCAAAATACTTGAGAAGGTTGTAATCAACCAAATCAATTCAAGCCATGGGGTTCATTGTGATATCCTTTCGAAGGGCATCTTAATACCTTTCAAACCACCAATCATCATGATTGACAAAGATCTATGGGCTTGATAGGCCATCAATGCCATCAAGTACAAACAATCATCGCATGTGTTCATTTCAGGTTCCATGGAATGCTCTCTTAAAACAACACTTTACTATTACCAACACCCCCAAGGGTGATGCATATTTTTTCTTCATCAATTATCTAGCTACAACATCATTAGTGCTCTCACACTTCTTATGCTTAGACACGACCCTTCAGTATTTTGTCTACTATTGAAAATTCCTTTTTGGTCATTGCACAAGCACGGGACATACCTTCCTCATTTTTATAAAGCAATAAAATTTCTATGGATTATTATCTTTTACAGGTGGGCTCTCCTTCTTCTTCTATGGTATGTTCTTATCTCCATGGTCTCTCTCTTTCTACAAGGAATCAGGTCACAATCTTCAGTGACATAAAAACCATAATGTATTTTGGCTATATTTTTTCTCCTAACCTCTTACATCAGGGGGCAATTGTTATCACCTAAAAATTGTTCATGAAGCTATATAGGTTATCACCCAAAAAGTCATCAATACAACATAAATGAACACTATTCCATGGAAATTATGCACCACCTTCATTAGATCACCAAAAACTATATAAAGTGGGTTTTTAATGCATTCATGCGACTTTACATTTTGAGTTATGCACAATCTACACATAACTACATGATTGATCCTTTGGAAAACAAACAAATTTTCCCAACATGAAATATCAACCACATTCGTTGCAATAAATGTAAAAAATCCCATCGAAGGTACTCTAAGGTAGGAATACTAGAAAAAATAGAGCTCTAGACCAATTTAAGGTTGGTATTTTGGTGATTCCATGTCTCTATAAGACATGAGGAACCACAATCTGAATTGCACCATTCACACTTGGAAATAGTCTTAATGGAGATTGAAGTTTTTCTATAAATAAGAGCCATCGAGTAGCATTCAAAAAAAGAGAAGAAAAAACAAGGCTGTATTGTCTAGATGATTCTTGAGAACCATATTCTTAAGATATCATCTTATGCAAACATAGCCACTAGATAGTGTTTTTCCTCTTCCCATGAATATCTCATACACACTTCTTTGTTAGAGAGAGAGAGAGAGAGAGAGAGAGAGAGAGAGAGAATAATTCCAAAGGAACACAAAAGAACCTTCTCAAGGAGGAGAGGAGAGTCCATCTACTCTATCAATCTTCCAAGGTGTATCTCCAAGGCCATATCCTTGTTTATTGGCAATGGAGAGTATACTTTCCTCCCCATCTTTTTGTCTATTTTGCTTATTCTTGTATCTATTTCCTCACATGCTTGTTTCTTTACTTTCTTATTTTCAAGTTATATCTTTATGCACTAACTCTAATCAATTCCATGTCTATAGTGCATCAAACTATACTATAGAAAAGGTTTTTTTTTTTACCCAAATGACTAAACAACAAAAAAAATATGTCACAGTAGTCAAGGGATTGGAACTACATGTCAATAAAGCCTACAATCGCATATTTTCATGGTTACCTATGGGATTTCCTTGGGATAAAGAGGAGAGACAAGAGGTCATAGATGCCAATAAATCGTTCTTTCTATGATATGAGGACCCTATGGAAGATAAGGATGGAGTAAAAAGGGAAATCATACTAGAACCTTGTCCTAAAGTGGCCTATTATTTTCTCAAATATATCACTTGTGAGGGAATATCGAGTATAGTCTATGCATAACTGATGGGTAAACTATATGTACTAATTTCCCTTAATTAAATTGTCAACCCGGGCTAAGTAAACTTAGAGTTGTGACACAATATGAGTCAAGGCATAAAGGAAATATTAAGAACCAAAGAACTGAATACAAAATCACCACAATAGACATATAAGAACAATATGAAAAATCTCTCTTATTACTATCAAAATAGGGTAGGGAAACACCATACAATGGATCCTATTATGGAGGGGATCCTCTCTTGTTCACTTTCCTCTTCGAAGAGGCTTCCTCCTATTGAGATACCGCTCCAAATACAATACTTTTCTTCATGTCTCATTACATTGCTTGAACCCCTTTATATAGTACTACCATCAGCTAAGAACATTCTAGAGGAGGAATCTTCTAGAAGTAGAACCTTCCAACAAGGCCTCTTACATTTATTATATCTAACTACCCATTTATTATATCTAGCTACCATAATGGGCCTTATTTAATAATATATTGGAACTAGTCCACCTTACATTAAATGGCCTCCACTATTATCACTATGGGCCCTCTAGGTCCCCAATACTATCTCTCTAGCTACCTAACATGCAGTAGTGGGGGCCCAAAGGGCCCATAGTGATAGTAGTGGAGACCATTCAATGTAAGGTGGACTAGGTCCACTATATTATTAAATAGGTCCCACTATGGTAGCTAGATATAATAAATGGGTAGTTAGATATAATAAATGTAAGAGGACTTCTTAGAAGGTTATGCTTCTAGAACATTCCTCCTCTATAATGTTCTTAGGTGATGGTAGAACTATATAAAGGGGTTCAAGCAATGTAATGGGACATGAAGAGAAATATTGTATTTGGAGCTAAAGATCATTAGGAGGTTGCCCCCTCAAAGAGGCAAGTCAACAGGAGAGGATACCCTCCATAATATGATCCATTGTATGGTGTTTCCCTACCCTAAGGGTTTGATAGTAATAAGAGAGATTTTGCATATTGTTCTTCTAAAAAAAAAAAAATAAAAAAAAATCTTCCCTTCTTTGGCCAAGGAAAGTGCTCTGATACCACTTTTTAAGAACCAAAGAACTGAATACAAAAGCACCACAATAGATATAGAAGAACAATATGCAAAATCTCTCTTATTACTATCAAACCCTTAGGGTAGGGCAACACCATACAATGGATCCTATTATGGAGGGGATCCTCTCTTGTTCACTTGCCTCTTCAAGGGGGCTTCCTCCTATTGAGCTACCACTCCAAATACAATACTTTTCTTCATGTCCCATTACATTTCTTGAACCCCTTTATATAGTGATACCATCAACTAATAACATTATAGAGGAGGAATCTTCTAGAAGTAGAATCTTCTAAGAAGTCCTCTTACATTTATTATATCTAACTACCCATTTATTATATCTAGCTACCATAGTGGGCCTTATTTAATAATATAGTGGACCTAGTCCACTTTACATTGAATGGCCTCCACTATTATCACTATGGGCCCTTTGGGCCCCCACTACTACCTCTCTATCTACCTAACATTAATAGTGGAGGCCATTCAATGTAAGGTGGACTAGGCCCACTATATTATTAAATAAGGCCCACTATGGTAGCTAGATATAAAAAATGGGTAGTTAGATATAATCAATGTTCTACTTCTAGAAGATTCCTCCTCTAGAATGTTCTTAGGTGATGGTAGCACTATATAAAGGGGTTCAAGCAATGTAATGGGACATGAAGAGAAATATTGTATTTGAAACTGAAGCTCATTAGGAGGTTGCCCCCTCAAAGAGACAAGTGAATAGGAGAGGATCCCCTCCATGATATGATCCATTGTATGGTGTTTCCCTATCATAAGAGTTTGATAATAATAAGAGAGATTTTGCATATTGTTCTAAAAAAAATAAAAAATAAAAAATAAAAAATAAAAAATTCTTCCCGTCTTTGGCCAAGGAAAGTGCTTTGATACCACTTGTTAAGAACCAAAGAACTGAATACAAAATCACCACAATATATATATATATATATATATATAAGAACAATATGCAAAATCTCTCTTATTACTATCAAACCCTTAGGGTAGGGAAACACCATACAATGGATCCTATTATGGATGGGATCCTCTCATGTTCACTTGCCTCTTTGAGGGGGCTTCCTCCTATTGAGCTACCTCTCCAAATACAATACTTTACTTCATGTCCCATTACATTGCTTGAACCCCTTTATATAGTGCTATCATCAGCTAAGAACATTCTAGAGGAGGAATCTTCTTGAAGTAGAACCATCTAAGAAGTCCTCTTATATTTATTATATCTAACTACCCATTTATTATATCTAGCTACCATAGTGGGCCTTATTTAATAATATAGTGGACCTAGTCCACCTTACATTGAATGGCCTCCACTATTATCACTATGGGCCCTCTAGGCCCCCACTACCACCTCTCTAGCTACCTAACAGAAAAGGTAACGAAAATATTACCTAGCTAAGAAGATGGTATACCCTAGGGATCAACTGTCTTTTCAATTTACAATTCTACTTTAAAATGATGACTTTTAAAATCCATTTAAACAACATGTTCTATGTTAAATATACAAAGCAACCTTTAACTAATGAGCTTTAAGCAATCTAGGACTATGAACTATTTAATCTAAGTAGCTTCAAACAATATAGGACTATGAACGATTTAATCTATCTCTAAATAAGAAAATAACAAATAATATATCTCTGAACTATTTAATATATCTATTCAATCTATCTATGAATAAGAAAATAACAAATAATCTATCTCCGAACTATTTAATCTATCTTTGAATGAACAAGCAATCTCTGAATAAACAAATAATCTCTTAGAATTATCTTTACAAGTGAACTCTATTCTTAAAGCAAAAACTCACAATTATTTCTATGCTGCAGAGAATAAACACTAATCTACCTAACTGAAAGCAAGAAAAGAAAAAACTCACAATTATTTCTATCTTGCAGAGAATAAACACTAATCTACCTAACTTAAAGCAAGAAAAACAAAAACTCACAATTATTTCTATCTTGCAGAAAATAAACACTAATCTACCTAACTGAAAGCAAGAATGTTGTGACCATATTCAAATGTGATGATTGTGTCTATGGTGGTGAATTACATCACGATGGAATCTAACCACTAACAACAATTCAAGTGGAATTAACTCAACGCTAACTTCTGCAGATAAATGCAGAGTATGGATAAGGCAGTCTATGGAAAGATTTGCCATCATAAAAGAAACATTAGATGTTCTTGTAATCCATGTGATCTACAAACATCGTGAAAAAGAGATTCAACATCAATCATTTCATCTATCACACTAATACTGGAAAATACTCTATACATAATCAATAATTCATGCAAACCTACAAACTCATAACTAGTACTAATTAGAAATCATAATTCAAATTCATAACTAGGATATCATTGAAAATAATAACTCAAAATCAACTTCTATCTTATCATGCTGATGCTAAAAACAAGATTAACAAGTTAAGAAAATCTACAGAGAGTATTTGAAAATTACAACTTAATAAACGAACATTGTCTAAATAGATACTTTGCAAAGTGATTTACAACTTTATGAAACAAAGAGAAAAAGACATGATAGCATAATTAAACAACTTCTAAACAAATGAACTACAACCTGCAAGTAAAGTGTTAAGAATCTAAATATAAACAAGTAAACATGGACGCCCACAAATTCTCTGTGATACACACACAATTTTGGAAGCAGGTTGCAAGTTAGAAGAGATATACAATGATACGATTTCAACAAGCAATTCAAAATTACAAAGATATACATAGTGATACAAATTAGCAAGCAATTTGAAATTGGTAAGTGATAAAAGACAAATATGAAAATACAAATATATACTGATATTAAGAACTACCCAGACCACTGGTGGCCCCCCTAGAAGGTCGTGGCACTACTTCAACAAAAAAACACAGTCACAAAATTAACACAGTATTGATATTGATCATAAAAAACAAAGTGTACAACAAAATTGAAGATAATTTCTATGTGTATAAATAAAATCCGTGTCTCTTAGTGCATATGCAACACGTATTTATAGAGTTATACAGATCTTGAGAGGTCAACCACTGGAAGGGTCGACACTCTATAAAACAAAAATACATTAAATTCCATTAACATAAATCATCTTACCCAACAACCTCATGCACTTAAAATAGCGGTTGTTGCAACTACACAAGTTTGAATGTGACGAGCTCCATAGATGGAGGCCCTGAGTGGGCATAAAAACCATGTTCTTGATTCTCCCATCGAAGCCCGCTGATGTGCTAACCACCAACTCCACTACGCTCCGAGTGCCGGGTGGAGTGCCAGATGGAGGTCTGGATGAAGGAATGGACAAAGGACTGGAGGGAAGGCCAGATCACATTTTTGGCCTATTGCAAGCAAACAAGAAACATTAAAACATTGTAATCATTCAACTGAATATGAATTAACATAAAACTATTGCAAAACAATGATTACACATACCTCGTGCTATTCCAGGGCGAATTGATGCACAAATCTTGATAATACCTTTAAAAATGGATAAATAAGAGCATATAATGTATAATTTTAGTATGCAAAAAAGATTTGGTCATTGGAAAAACAGTCAAAACACCAAATCAACAATAACACTTTAGATTTTTGTATCGACTAAGACAATTGTTTCCTAAAATCCAAAAGAAAAATTAAGTGTCCCATATTTTCTCCTATAGTCCTTGATAGAAATGAGCACAAAGATAAAAAGAGGCAAGAATCAAGCCCTTACAAATCATGACCTCATCAAACCCACATTTTGTGATGCCTTAGAAAGGAAATTTGTCAGTCTATCATGGGAAGACTTTGTATATATGGATAGATATGATTTTTTGGAATCTCAGAAACCTACTCAAGAGCCTAGCCCTAAGATGAATACCAAGAGGAAGAAGAAGGTAGGAAAATGTAAGACCCCCAAGAAAAGGAAATATCAAAATAAGGTTAAGGTAGAAGCTACAAACAAGGAAGTGGTAGTCACCCTCATTAAGTTAAGAAAAACACCAAGCAATCCACTAAAATCAAAACCTCAGTTCAAAGGGAGAGTGGGTTGTTCTACATTGGAGATAGGACTAGATCCCAAGAAACTCCTAAACTAATCACACTAATCTCCTCTTCCATAGTAAATGTATAGGACTCGCCTAGTCCTATAGGCATCCCATCAGGGGCACCTACAGAGGAAAAGACAATAGAAACTACAAAAACAACCCTATAACTCACCCTACAAAAAACAACCCAATTTTTTTTTTCTCATGCAAATAATATAACACATACCCACTATGTTTTTCCTCTTCCCATGAAGATCTCATACACACTTCTTTGTTAGAGAAAAAAGAGGATTTCACAAGAACATAAAATAACCCTCCCAATGAGGAGAGGAGAGTCCATATGCTCTATCCAATATTCCAAAGTGTAAATCCAAGGCCATATCCTTTTTTATTGGCAATAGAGAGTATACTTGCTTCTCCATCTTTTTGTCTGTTTTGCTTATTCTTGTATCTATTTTCTCATATTCTTGTCTCTTTAATTTCTTATTTGAAGGTTATCTCTTTACAGACTAAATTTAATCAATTCTCTGTCTATAGTGTAGGAGCCTCTACTATAGAATATGTTGTTTTTTCTCACCCAAGTGACTAAAACAACAAAACAAATATGTCACAATAATCAGGGGTCTGGAACTACATTTCAATTAATTCTGTATTCGTAGAGTTTCATGGATACCTATGGGCTTGTCTTGGGATAAATAGGAGAGAAAAGAGGCCATAGATGCCAAGAAACTATTCTTTCTGAGATATGAAGAACCTATGGGGGATAAGAATGGGGTAAAAAGAGAAATCTTACTGGATCCTTGGCCTAAAGTGGCTTAGTGTTGTGGGGTTTTTCTACCCTACGGACTAGCAAGATAGGGCTTTAAAMTTGCATGCAGATCATGACCCTTCAAGAAATAACTTTTAACCTCCTACCCAAACCTAGAACCCTTTTTCTCAGGCAAACATGGGAAGAATCAACTAACCTTTGTATCGACGGTTGACGTAGATCCTCCGTTGAGMTTTTATCTCCTTGCTGCTGCTGCTCCTTCCACAAAGCGATCCTGCAATCAAGACAAGACTACGCATGCATGCTACTGATCTACTAGAGGGTTARAGATTTAAACACAAATCAAATAACATAGATAAGACTCATGTATTCGGGATGGGAAAAGCATCTTTTCATTAATCTCAATATGAATCAACTTACAATGATTACAGAGACCGGCCACCGTTCCTCGATCCTGAGCCTGGGCTCCTCCTCTTCTTTTGTCCTCCAACTGCTGTTGCTTGAATTTCTCCTAAAGCTTGAGGCAAGGCTAAAGGGTTGGGACAAAACGGACTTGGCAATTTGGCAGAGTTTCTTTGCTATGATTTTTCCTCCTTGAATAGTACCTCTACCCCTCCTTTTATAGGCTGGAAGGAGCTAGGGTTTTAGGCGAACTCTCGGCCATGCATGGCTGGTAGTTCCAGTTAACTGACAAAAAGCTCTTCGTCCCGGCTGAAACTTTCCTGATTTTTTGCTTTGTTAGGTAACCGCGGGCTGTAGTGGGCTAGCCCGCGGTCCAATGCGTGCTGTATAAGGCCTGCCAACGTTCAACCGCGCCCAGTGATAGGTTAGGGCGCGGGCTACTTGTTTTAAGAGGTTTTTGAGGAGTTTGTTCAGCATGGCTTTGGCAATGAAGGGCAATGAGTTGGCCTGATGCCAGGTAAGCATGAATAGTGCAATTTAGGGTTATAACACTTAGCATTTTCTCAAGTATATCACTTGTGAGGGAATATTAAGTGTAGTATATTCCTAACACTTGAAATTTTTGCATCGACTAAGACACTTGTTTCACTAAAAGCTTGAATAAAAATTAAGTGTCCCATATTTTCTCCTGTAGTCCCTGAGAGAAATGAGTTCAAAGGTAAAAATAGGCAATAATGATGCCCTTGCACATCATGGCCTCATCAACTCCATATTTTTTTATTCCTTAGAAAGGAAAATTGTCAAGGTATCATGGGAAGACTTTGTAGATATGGATAGATAGGATTTTCTAGAATCTTATAAACCTGCTCAAAAGCCTAGCCCTGAATGGGATACCAAGAGGAAGAAGAAGGAAAAAAAACCTAAGACCCCCAATAAAAGGAAATATCAAAAAAAGGTTAAGGTATAAGCTATGGACAAGGAAGTGGTATCCACACTCATTAAGTTAAGAACACCACCAAACAATCCACTAAAAATAAAAACCTTAGCTTAAAGGGAGAGTGGGAAGTTATACAAGAGAGTTAGGACTAGATCCCAAGTAAATCCTAAACTAATAACACCAATCTCCTCTTCCATAGTAAATGTAGAGGAATCACCCAGTCCTACAAGAATCCCATCAGAGGAACCTATAGAGGAAAATACAACAACAACGACATAAACAACCTTACAACTCACTTTAAGAGATTTGGAATCAACCAATGATGAAGTCCTCAAGTGGAAAAGTATAGCAAAAGATAAGTTGGAAAAAAGGAAATAGGTACAAGGTGGAAGAGAGGACGTAGATAAATAGCTCCACCACCTGCAATAAAATTTCCAAACTATGAAAATGCAAGGAGTTGATAGTAAATATTTATAAATAGAAAGCAATATTTGAAGGAAGAGCTGGAAATAACCAAGAAGGAATTTGTTTCTCAAATGGATAGGGAGGAGATAATAAATTTATCCATCACCAAAATGGCCTAACTAATAGAGGAGATGTTGAGTTGCATATAACCAACCAAATTTTGTGTCCTTTTCCTAAGAGGGAAGTGGTACAAACTTCATTTGTAGAGCCTAGAATATCAAGTTGCATCTAAAATAGAGAAGTGGTACAAACTTCATTTGTAGAACCTAGAATTTCTTGATATATGTCAAAATACTGATGAATAAGTGAGGGATAAATTGTGTAAATTCTATCTACATAACATTTCCCTTCCACATCCCTACAAATGGAACCCAAACCCATATGTAGGAGATGACCAACTCATGGCACTATCATTTTGTCTTTAGCATGGGGAATTGAGATCAATTGAATTGAAGAAGTATAGAAAAGAAGAGCTACATATCCCTCTTTTGGTTAGGGCTGAAGAAACCAAACTAGAGGAGATCATAACCATTCATGAGGCTATCATCTCAAATGAGGATGTGGCTCTTATCTCGGAGAAAAAACAAACAAAAACCATTGCTAATTTTGGAATACCTTAAGGCTCTTAGGGGAATAGGAAACTCAAGCTTTCCAAAGAAGGTGGCATTCACTACCACATGGTCTTAAAATATGGGAACTCCATTCAACTAGAAATATACAAGAGGCCTTGTTTAGGGCCTCACTTTATAAGGAATCCTTAAGAATATTAAAGGTGAAATGGATTGGGTTAAGGTTCAACCCACCCCTTCTCTTCCATCCTTCACCACCATTACTTTTGGACAAGGAGAAAGAGAAGGCAAAACTATTCAAAGGTTGAAAAGACTACCAGATATTATGGATAGGGGGTCATCACCCATTATGTGCCTTCAGACCTCAGGAAAAAATCTAAGGTACAACAACAACAACAACAACTGTTGGATTACTGAGAGGGGGGGTGAATAAGTAATAACGTAATTATAATCCTTTTTCTTCAAATGTTATATCAATGTAGAATTATTATCCAATAATGAGAAGTAATAAATAAACAATCACACACATGCACAGTACACCA
>ML854286.1:9480-29036 GCA_009831015.1 Picea engelmannii
CAACTACAAAGCAGGGTACATACATTTAATTGTTGCAAATTCATTTCTTTACACTTTCAAGTGTTTGTGCAAGTGCTTCATTTACAAAGCAGGGTGTGTGATCTATCTATTTCATGCTTTTATCAAGTAATTGAACCTTGCTAATGTAATAGGGCAATCCCTTAAGTTGTTAGTTTATTGGGAGGAAAAAGCCTAAAACTGACCTGCGAAGTAAGGCAGGCCCTCTCGGGACCTGGTTTCCCACCCGTTTTGAACATCCAGCACTGTTAGTGAGTTTACTGGTGAGACCATTTGAGTTTCGGTAAACTCTCAGCAAGTCCAAGCAAAGAACAAGCTTCCTTAAGGGCCAAACACTCTTCATTAATTAAATACAAAATTTACCTTAATAAAATCTTCGATCTACACTACCCACAACTCCTTTTAAGGCACTGGTTAAAAAGCACTATCATTTTAATTTATGTGAGCACTTATACTTATGCATGTTATCTAATCTTCTTTTATGCTCTTGAATATTGCAGATGTTGTATCCTTTTGATGTATGAATGTTTCATGAACAAGGTATTCTTTATGATGATAAATGATAAATGGTGAATAATCTGATTTTATTTCAAGCAATAAACTCCTAGATTAAAGTGTTTTTCTTTCTTAGTTTAGAAAAGCCTTAGATTTATTTTATAGGGACTACCCGCCTTGGTTTCGCTAGGAGTTGGCCTAGACGGAGGAGTTGAGGATCAGGTGACAGCACGTTGACTCAAGACTTGCCCCCAAGGACACACCAAGTGGATTGAAGGTTTCTTCCACGTTAACCCAGGTGTGTATTAGGACGGCAACAGGTACCCTAGGAAGTGGTCCCCATGTGCTTATGAGTCTCTAAGCACAAAGGGGGAAGACTATTACCCTTGTACTTTACTTTATGATTCTAATTTCACTTTGACTTAGGAGATTTAAGTCAAAAGTGAAATATGTCACTTAAGCATTAAAGTGACAATTAATCCACAATGTGGGTGAATTAATAGACATAAAGCAACTAAGGAAAGTGGGTTTCCTTAGTCAGACTTTTGGATGAGATCTCACCCATTGATTAGACTTGGCTAGATTGGATCTAGGCCATTGATCTTTTAGGGCTTGGCCAAAGGAGGTTAAAGGAGGGTATAGTGCATTATTGAGATTCATTCTTCACTTGTGAGTTTTGGAGAAGAGGAGGGGCACATTTCTCAAGGAGAGGAGGGCACACTTGATGAGGGTTTGAGTAGAAACCCTTGAGATCTTGAGGAGGAAGCTCTTGTCGGGTTGAGTTTGCATGGAGAGGTTATCCATGGAGGTTTAGCCATCTTTCTTGTGAGGACGCATGCTACTTGGAGGAGCGGCGCATTTACTAGAGGAGGCGCGCATTTCTCCTTGTTTTTCTCACCTGGAGAGGAAGAAAGGGAACCTTGAGATGAGGTTTGTTGCATGAGGAGGCTAGAGGAGGGGCACTTGCATTCATGGAGGGAGGCATTCAGTTATTAGCCTTGTTTATTTAGTGGGGAGCTTTCAAATTTGAGGAGGGCGCATCATCAGTGGGGAGCACTTTCACCTGTCAGATTGCAGTGAGGTCTGTTTCAGAGGGAGGCTACTCATCAATGCTTAATTACTGTGGAGGGGTTTCTAGATCAGAGCTTCCAGTTGGCATCTGCAGTAGTTTTGGTGGATCTGGCAGCATTTATGAGGGGCGCACCATGCTAGGCCGCTCTTGCTTGGTTTGGACTTGTACTTCAGCTTGAGACAAGTTGTTATTGTAACAGGTTCATCTATATTTTGTACTTCTTGTATTCCACCATCTATTTCTCCATTATATAGACATATATCCCAAACTGGTTTTCCCCAGGGGGGGTTTATCAAAGGTCATGTTGACCAAAAATACCTGTGTCAAATGTATGCATGCTTAGAAGTGTAGATCATCATTTTAAAGTTAAAAGATCTAGAGGTAGTGTTATGTGTTTTAAGTTATATTGCATGTGCTAGCATTGAGTAAAGAAAACACTTGCAAGGGCACCTTAAAAGTGCGCTTAACCATCAAAACATTGAGCAGAAAGTTGGGTGATTGTTTGCTGTCCTAAAACAGCAAAAGAAGACAGCCACACAGTTGAAACTTAGAGCCATACTAAGGTCAAGGACAGACCTTAGGTGGCAGCCTCATAGGACCTCAAAAAATCTACAAGATCCTACTAAGGTGACAATGGTAGTTTATTCCATATTTACGCAAGATTTGGGGACCTTGTGGTGGGAATTGCACATGTACAAATCCTGCGATAACATTTTGGCATTGTTGTCGGGGAGGATTGAGTCATTCTCCTCACAAAAAATCTTTGGTAAACTTATCTCGAAGCCCTTATCTTACAAGTTTACATGGCGACTCCTTTGAGGGTAGTTCACTCACCTTCCTTTGGTGATCTAAGGGGGATCAGTTGGCGACTCCACTAACATATTCCAAGGTGTCATCCTACTGTCAACTTTTTGATATTCCATATTCTTAAGTAATGGAATCATGGCGCCCTGGGATCATCATAAAACACATCCTTCTATTGATTATGAAAAGTTCCCTGGATACTATAATAAGATTGATATAAGATGGCTAGAAGATTGTCCAAAGTTCAAGGGTTTGGCTATTGATCATGTTGCAAAGTTCATGAAGTATATATGGGACTTAGGAGTGGAACACAAAGACGTGCAAATAAAATTATGTATATGCTCCCTGCCATCTGATTACTTACAAAACTGGGTTGCAAACCAAGAAGGTATATCTTCTTATGTAGATCTTATTAATAGATTTCTTAAGTTGTGGGCTCTGAGGTCTCACAGATATGAAGACATTCTGCATGAGATTACAGTGGCTTGTATACTGGAGGGGTTCTCCCCGGACCTCCTTAGTATAGAAGACCTCAACGAAGCTCATCATGCCCGAGAAAGGGACTTGGTCAAGAATGCTCATCCACATGAAGATGAGGCATTGATAGTTGCTCCACTTGTTGAGGAAGATAAAGAGTTGATTAAAGAACATGACCTTCCAGAAGAAGATAAGGAAATATGTGAAGAAAAAGAACGATGTGAAGACTTCTCCCAAAGGTTGAAGGAAAGCATCAAAGCAGATAAGAAGTTTTGGAAGCAATTGGTTGATCGCTGCAAAGATGTACATTTGTCGATTGACCTTTGTGCGCAAAGACGAGAAGAGCATGACCTCATAGTGGAGAGGTATGAGCGATGCCTAAAAAATTCAGTAGAGGAAGAGCTCTCTAAAGCATATTTCCAGGTGAAGACATTATGTGCCAGCATACGAGAGAAATATGACCAACCTTGGGTTTTATCCAAGATATTGGAGTTGAATGTAGATGGGGAAGAATGGGATGACTCGGAAGAAGGTAGAAACCTTGACGAGGTTCCCCCTCCGAACGATCAAACGAACGATGAAGAATTTATTAACGAAGAACCTCCATATCTTGAGCATGCCTTGGATGAAGAAAATTGCAAATCTCCAACGAAAGAACCTAAGGAAGTTTACAAAGAGGCTTACCAACCCCTTGAAGAGGTGCAAGAATTACCTCATGATTCCATTGAAGATAATGAAGATTTGATTGAAGAACGAGAGCCTGAAAGGGTGAATCATGAGGAAGATCACCAAACACACGAAGTAGAGCATGAGTTTCCTTGTGAATATGAAGAACACTTTGACGAAACACACCTTGTTGAAGACCTAATCCATGAAGAGGCTCCTCATGAAGACGAAGCGTCGGTATTTGCTCCTCCATTTGATGAAGTCATCCAAGCTTCCACTCCTCCTGCACATGAAGAAGAGAATGTGGTAAGTTATACTCCTTTCCAAGTTTTTGATGTTGCTTCATTTCATGATTCGGAAAGTGAAGAAGTGTTAGAGGAACCCTTGGATGCATTACACCCTTCATGTTATAATAAAGGAGATGATGTGATTGAGAATATTGATGAGTTTATACATGTTGGGAGACGTAATGGGATGTGATTTGTCCTGGTGGATATCTCATTTACAACATTGAAGATCATTTTCAATTGTTTCCTTTACAACAACCATATGTGATTGCTACTGATTCAGATGCTTGGCAACATGAAGATGACATGATTGCAGATTTATTCCAACCACCTAGGAATGACTCATTCCAACACTCTCATGATGATTTCCGGTCATATCCTAGAGGGTCTGATACATATTTTTTTGAGCACTTGGATTTATTCTACGAAGAATGTTTTCAACCAACGTTGTGCTCTAACTTTGATGAAGATGAGGCCATTATTTGCCCAGAGCAAGATTTTTGTGACAAGAGATTCCAACCTTCTCCTTTGTTTCCTTGCTATTCTGCCGCTATAGATATGGTTGGGAGTTCTCCTCATGATAGTCACTGGCCTGTAGGACGGATATGTTTTCAACCTATGGTTTGTTGCAAGGGTTTTCAGTTTCACACACAAGGCCAACAAGCCTCGGGTTGGGAGCACAATTTTTTCAATAGGCCTGGTTTCATCCCTAACCTTGCACTCTCTTTTCCCATAGACAACCTTAGAGTTTTCCTTGGGTTCCTTCTCATCCCTTCTCGATCTTCGGGTGATGGCTTTGAAGTTTGTAGTTGAGGGTGAGGATCTACCTTTGTCTGACTTTTTCGGCCTTGTACTGGGATGGATAGGGCATAGTTGTGGTGATACCTCCTTGCATGACTTTGTCCCGCCCTCCCACCTCCATGAGTTGTATTTTATGAGTAGTTATGGTATGGTGTATGTCCCAACTCATGATCTTTTTGTGCTTGACTTATTTTTGTTTTGGTTCATGATGAAGCACAGGCGTAGATATTCTGATATAATGTTGGGATGATTTTACTAGTTATATGATTATACCTAGCATTTCAACTAACAAAGATTAGCGTAGGTTAGGTAGGGCATTTGCATCTTGCATTGCATTTGTATTTATGTTGCATCATGCATTCATGTTATTACAGTGTTGCATCTTTCTTGTATATATTGCATTATCATTTGTGTATAATGAATACAAGTTAGGAAAATGCACTTAATCATTGTATATTATTGCTTTATCATTTCCAGCTTAGTGAAAAAAATTCTTTTCAACGTGGTTTTCGATTTATCACTAACGTCGGTGCATCACATCCACTGGCAGATACTTCTAAAGGGTGTTATCGTTTGAAGTGGGCACAGGATTGCAGGTCTTGGACAACCAGAGATGTTGAGGTTATCATGTGCTCTATGGTGAGCACATGGGAAGACTTGGTAAGAAAGGTGGACAAGACTGCTATGGGCATCAGGCCTTCAAGCAGCTTGGAGAAGAAAAACTCAGACTCAATATCACTCTTAAGCTCAAGCTTCAGACACTGAAATATGTCCAAACAACAAAGTCACAACAACACAATGATCAAACCTACATCACCATGCAACTACAACAACTCGATTGGATCCTCCATGGCTGAGCCATTCAGTGTAAGAGGGAAAAAGATCACAAGGAAGCTGACTAAAACTGGTCACGATACCGCTGCAATCAAACCTACATTACAACAGCATAACAACCCTCGACTGGATCCTCCATGCTCGAGTGTTTTAGCACAGTTTTTACAAAGAGATGAAAAGAGGTTGACTTCTATTAATCTGAAAGTCTCAAATCCGATACATAACCAGAGAACAGTTTCGGCATCAAAACATTACAAAATAGGGAGCTCTGCTCAACCAGTTGACGACCTTAACAAAATAACAAAACTATCTACTTATACTCAGAACTGTCTACAACTACCGGGAGTACGATCGGGCCCCTGCATTCAAGGCTTTCCGTCTGTGTCTTCTCTGTCAAACTGAGCATACATTCCTTCTGTCAAACACGAGCCCAACTCGGTATGGGCTTTCAGGAAAAATTGTCCATCGAGGGGGCCTCTAGCTAACAACTTTGTCTCTACAACCAGATCCTCCATGCTTTCCATTTATGGAGTAAGTTGAAGTTTCAACCACCACTCCTTTTTCATTTATTGTTTCTTCTCAGGATCGCAACGAGGCTAAATGCCCAGGGGTTGTTGTGTGTTGCTGGCAGCTCTTTACTGCAGGGCCTATGAAACCCACGACCTTCCTCTTTCGCACTTTCGAAATCTCGAGCCTCAGGCGCCAGCTCCTCCTTCATCACCCCTTCACGCTTGTGACCTCGGGTTGCGACATTGGGCCTATCTCAAAGGTGCTTTGGGGTCTTCGGGACTTCGGCGCTTCAGGAACTTGGCACGTTTCTCATTTCAAAACTCCCAAAGTAAAACTCCCGGAGTGACAGATCTGATGACACGTGGCAGTCTGGATTCGGATGGCCGAGATCTACTTCGGGACTTCAGGCCTTCGGGACTTCGACGCTTTTGAATGTGAAACATGAAGAGCTTCTCGGAGGAAAATTCCCGAAGTGAGAGATTGGTTGTCGTGTGTCCCTGCTGACGGATGGTCCAGACTCACTTCGGGACTTCAGGCTTCGACCCTTTAGAAGTTTTACAAACTTCCTACTTCAAAACTCCCGAAGATTATTTTCCCGAACACTTGGATCAGACACCACGTGCTCCCTTCAAGATCAACGTCTCATCTCGCTTCGGCTCTTTTTATGGCACTATACTTCGTGCAATTCTGAAACTCTGAATACCAGGGGGGCGCTAATCTGATCCTCACAGGGGATCTCCACCGTCGCAAAATTGAGCCCGCCTATTTGTATTTTAAGCCCGAAATGAGCTTCTCTGCATGCTGCGCTTGGACGCTTCATGTGCAGACCACGAACTTGGACGACCTGCTGCCCTTGACAACTATATGTGATAACACCCATGTTGGACCCAAATGTTACCCCCCCATGCCTAGGAGTAACTACAGGAGATCATGTCTCATGGCCCGCAATGGAGAACATAATCCCGACCATGATGATGATCAACATGTCCACAGATGGTAGCCCAACAGCCCCCTCAGTCACCTTTACAGCTATAGCTCAACCAAGGCTCATCACATCCAAGCAACCCAGAGTATGGGAGATGGTAAGCCATCATCACCATGAGATATGTTAGTCCTTCTTTCATGCAAAGTGTTGTGCTTAATTTGTTGGGAATGTGGATGAGGATCTTTGGTTGAAGTTGGATAATGGATCACTGGTTTGGGAAATTGTGTCAGTTTCCTTGTTTCACCTTGGTGGTCAGCTTCTATGCCCTTGTCCCGTGTTGTCACTGCCTAGGGAAAAGGGGTACTATTGGAGGGCCCTCACAAGGGTAACATTTTGTTCCCCACCATACTTAACACTTTCCATCCTGGAGCCTCTCATAGTGTACTAAACTTCGGTAATGGATCATGGTCCATTCTCTCATGAGAAGAGGGGCTGAAGGCCCAGAGGTTGATTGCAACTGCTAATAAAAGAATAAGAAAATGATGTTAAAGAAAGAAATGAATGATAGCAAAGGACAAACAAAAGCCAGTCCAAACTTGTGCTCTACCCTTTCAGTGCTCACCTCGATCCCAAAAAGTGGCAATGCTCTAGCTTGAAACCTTATAAAAGGGGACCTGTAAATATGATAAAGTGAACTAGTAAGATGGTTGATAAAGGGGGGCTGGAAAAATAGCACCCAAGAATGAGGTAACTCAAGAGCAAGTGCACCCTCCACAAAGGCGCTCATAGAAATGGATTAGATGACACCATAAGCCATGAAGTAAGCCCTGAAACCATATCACTATCACACTTACTCTTGAAGGGTTTCTTTATTTCCCACTTCCCTCGGGACCTATCCCTCTACCTGGATTATTTTGTTTCCTGTCTAGGCGGCACACCTAATAGGGTTGGATGAAGGCCCTCCCATACTTAAACTTGGCAACTCACATGGGGTCTTGGGCCGGTGTGATGTGAAATATCCCTGATCCGGTTGATCAAGATATTTGCTACGATCTTACTGCTCTAACATGCAAATCTGATACACTGGGGGTTTCTGGATGCATTTTAGGGTTTGATGTAGATGATCTTTGTTTATAGTGTTTGCATGTCAGTTATTATGGTTGCATGTAGGTTATTATAGTTGCATGTAGCATAACAAAGGTCTTACAATCATAAAATGACGCATGCAATAGCATATAAGGTCGACAACTCAATATTATGAATAATAACAGTGCATGCGTGGGAATACAAATCGCCTACTGAAATATATAAACTAAACGTCAGTCAGATCGCACGGATCTGTACTGGAATACAATCAAATAGCAAAGAAATACCCGTGTCCGCAAGAAGGCAGCAAATCTGCTGCATGCACGGATAGAATGACCAAAATGAACGATCCCGGATGAGCATGGTGACCGCTATCAGCTAGAAAACTCGATCTCAAAACTCCACCGTCAGAATGTCCTCAAAGTTGCTCCAATCAATGCGCCCTTGCTGCTGCACTGGAAATAATGTCTGACGGAACCCCGAACGAACCTCTACGGCACTAGATCCGGACCCCTGGGGGGTTTGCGCCCCTCCTTGGGCTCTGAATGCACCCCAATGGATTCCATCGTCGGAATCTTCCGCTATGTAGCTCAAAACGATCGTCTCGTCCCGTAGTCAAATGGGTTGGAAGGACTTGGCCTGATCTGATGGGGAACCCCTACATGCAAAGACAAATACCTGTCTGGAATGCATGCGCCCTAAACAGCTGTATGGGTCGCTCTGCAAGATTCCACCGTCGGAATCTGATGAAAACTGGCTCAATGGAAGCGCCCTGGCTAGCACTCCACTGGGTCGGAATGGATCTGCAATCGGGACCATGGTCTACTGCAGATCTGTGAATCTCTCCAATAGCTTGCGCCCTCCTTGGCTAAGTTGCGCCCTCCTCACTGAATGCTCCTGAAATGTACGATGAAATACCTAGATGGTATCTCCAATAGGCTAGGGTGTGTCTCTCAACACCGAAACCGATCAAGGGTGGTGGTTTCCTCCAGAAATCCACAAAACAACAAGGTCGGCTCTCTTCCTCCTCTGGAAGCTCTTGACATCAAATCATAATCATGCATCATGAGGAATTAGGTCAAATTCCTCTCTATATACCTTTCCCGACCTAATTCTCCGTTGACATCACTTAACCTAGGCGCCCTTCCTCCTAAGTGAAATATTTGTTCATTAAGTCGGCCCCTTATCACCTTTTCGTTCTAATTCTTCGTTGACTTAGGCTTAAGTGATTTTCCCTAAGTAATTAGGCTTAATTTATCGGTTAGCCTTAATTCCTCCTTATTTCTCCATCTGGTTCCTTGTTTGTGCCTGACTATAGTCTACAGGAACGTATAGACTACTAAGTCCCTCCCTGTTGGCCTAATCTTGGGGATGGGCCATCACATGATGCTTGAAGGGGATACTGAGGTAAATTGTCTTACATGGCTTATATCTTAAGTTAAAACTTACTTTCTATGCTTTAAGGACTAATGTTTCTTATGAACCTTGACTAAGCGTGTTTTATGCTTTTATTTGTCTTGGGTGGCCTTGACATGGTTCTTTAAGGGACATCCTGGGCTTGTGCCCAATATGATGTGCCTTTATTGTAGGACTCTGGCACGTGTGATGGAGAGCAGCAGGTCATCCAGTGACTCACCACCCTCAGATATCAGCTCTCACACCCTTGAAACCTTGAACGATGCACAAATGGGATTGGTAGGAGCAGATTCAATCACGATGGCACACAAATGGGTTGGAAGCCGATAGGTTGGGCAGAGTACCCCAAAGCTTATTTTTCACCAAGATCGGGGATGTTGCAGCAGCAAACAGTCAAAGACATGGCAGAGACGAGATGCAACTCCCCAGGACCTGGAGACGACACCTGGATCTTGGACGCTAGCCTTATTTTGGCGATGACGTCACCTTTTAGGGTATGACGCAGTTAGGGTTTGGTGACTTCTTCAGGTAATGATGATGCACAACATGACGTTTGGTGAGGAGAGACATCACTTGCTCCCACACTGCTCCAAATTGATGCCACGTGGCCTTTGGAGGCCTCCTTCTTTCCCAAGAGGGCTTGACGTCTCACACGTGTGGCTCATTATGATTTATTTTTGCACTTTTAGCATTTGTAAAGGTTAAATGAGGGGTCGGCCCCACTTATATTTTGTTGTTGACATGTTATTTGGATGAACATGTGAGGGTAGCCTCATATAAAAAGGTTAACCCTCACTTTTATTTTTTCAACATCTTTCTCTCACCACTTTGAGACTACTTCTGAAATTTTTGGCCCTAAGGGTTACTAGTCTATCTCTCTCTCATACGCTATGCTTGGAAAGGATCTCTTGTGGATGGTTGGCTGATTTTGGATGGATATTTATGCAATTAGGGTTAAATGCTCTTGGTTTCTTGGATGAAGTAAGTTTCTGCAATTTTTGTTTATGTTATTAATGTTTATGGCGAAATTGCTATTTTGTTGCAAGAAGTCTTGTTTATTGAAACCCTAAGAGAGGAACATAAGTGTTTCTTCCTCTCATAAGGTTATATTGTCTAAAATTGGTTAATTGTCCTGGCTAGGGTTAGAACCCTAAAGCCCTAAAGTGCTAGCACTTTAGGATTTTAGCCCTAGACATTTGATCTTTGACCTAGATGAAGCTACTAGAAGGGAGAAACGATTTTTAGAGCCCAAATGTGCTTGCACCCTAGACGTCCTTCTCCACAAGATCTAAAGCCTAAGTCCAAAATGTGCTTGCACCTTAGGGTTTAGATCCTACTTCTTGGTTTCAAGTAGATCAACCTTCAAGCTTGGCTCCATTTGAAGACTCCATAACCCTAGGAAGGCACTAATCTTGAAGCAACTCTTGTGGTGAATTGATTGATAAAACCTCTCTCTCAAAACTCTCAAGCTTTCTACTAACTATACTAACTCTAACTCTAGCAAACTTGTAATATTTCTTGTTGTTGTTATAAAAGGTTTGCTACATACATCTAAACTACATTCATTTGTTGCATACAGTCATCTAAAGGTGGCTTAACTCACTCAGAAATCACCTCTAATAATTGGATAATATTCTATTGGTTGTATGCATAATTTTCATGGTCAATCGTGGTATTTCTAAGCACTTTATCTTGTTGTTGTTGCAAAATACTTATTGTTGTTATAATACTAGTTTACTGCTGCAATTTGAAACAGCCATAGCTAACTAACTTGTCTAGTGTCTAAAAGAGGTCATTGTTGCATTATTTGGCTTGGAAGTTGTTATATATATGTTGCAAAGTATCCTTGTTCCAGGCAAGTACAACAAACTACAACCTCTTTCCTTCTTTGACCTGGACCAACCATTCGGTGATCAAGATAGGGGGCAGTAAGCTTGGCTACTAAACTTGTTATTTGATCCCTTGAGGTCACCAGGGAAGCCTCCATTGTGGTGGACTTCTTCCATCACTAAAACGAGGGAAGATCCTACTAAGGTGATAGTGGTAGTTTCTTCCATAGTTACACAAGATTTGGGGACCTTGTGGTGGGCTTTGCATAAGTACAAATCCTACAATAACAGGGTACAACTGGTTAATAGAAGAAACAAGCTCCTGCTATCGTTGAGGTTGAAGAGGTGGTCCAAGCCAAAATTAATGAGCGTTTAATGTGGGTTGTGGAGCTAAATCTGAGAGTGCAAGGGCTCACTCCTTCCTTCTTCTCAAATCACTTATAGGCAGGCCTTCATTTCCTTCATGATATCCTTGATTTGAAGGACCTTATCCTCAAGCAAGATTGGCCTAGAGGTAACGAGACACTTTTCCTTCACTTTCAATTCCCAAAGGACCAGCTTAGAGCCCTCTACACGAAGAGACAATGGTTCTCCCTACCACACAATATTTTCCTCTATGTTGATCTTACAAGATCCTAAGTGGAGCATTCCAAATTGTGTAGGAGAGGAACTAATGCTACTTTGCATCTTCCTTGCTTTTGTTGTGAAAGAAAGGAAGTCGCAAAGAAGATTCATTCAGTTATGTTGCCATCCGTCTATGATGATTATGATCCAGTACAAATCCTAGAGGCCTCGGTTGTTGTACTACTAGAGCATCTCCTAGAACCACACTCACAAAACTAGACAATATGGAAGACAAATTCTAATTACTTCTAGTTGTCACACTCACACTAATCAAAGCCACATCAACAAGTGTATTATGACTACTAATCACACACACACACACACACACATTGGCGCTATGTGCAACAACATCACTAGATTCTAACAAAGAAAAACGAGCATAAGGGGGTTGGATATAGGATGGATCAACATCAATGTCATTCCATTCTGCCTCCTCAACGATATGGCTCTTCTAAGGTTTAGAATACCAAAATGATGTATACTTAAATCCATCTTCTTCTTGACTCTACACTTCCACAACTTCTGTAGTGACTTCTAGGTCAGCATGCTCAACTAGAATCTCTGCATTTGCAGTTTGAGTATTTGCATCCCCTATGTCATCATGTGTCTGCCATCTCAACACTTAGAAAGTTCCCTCCACTTTTGCTAACTCCTCAATTCTCGACATAACATACTTTCTTGATCTTGTCTTTCAACACTGGCCAAAGCTCCTTTCTGTGCTTGTCTCATCCTTTGCATTGTTCTACATTCCCAATGCATCTCAGGACTATACCATCTTATTAAGGGCCCTTAACTGGTGCATATCTTTTACATTTCTCCTCACCACTAGCTTTTTGTAAGCTTTCCACAATTTTGATGGTGCGTCCACCATTCACTTTGAAGATCTGCAACCTTTGCCATCACTAATATTCCAAGTAGCTTAGGTCACCAACTCCACCATCAAGTCCTATTGTTCCAACCCCGTGTAGGTTTTATGATTCCATATCAATGGGGCTTTGAACATACCTCATTCCACCATCAACATCTTTATCCACACAAAGATCTCCTCAATCAATTTTCCGCATGCTCCTCTCTTGAAAAATTCTAATGCCTTGATTAAAAACTGATGGCATTCCATTGCAAATTCCAAAGCATAACCTTTTATGACACCTTTAAACCAAAAATCAATTGCTTCAGTCAAATCATGATCATACAATTAGTTCCTTAACAAATTCTCGACAGTCCACTCAATTCTTGGTCGTGGAATCCAATAACAATGTCGCTCTGCTTCTAGCCATTCATGCAAAGTTACTAGAACTTCAACGCATAAAATCTCATGTAAACACTCAAACAAGTGCTTATTCTTAAATCTTGCAACATCTTCACTTAAATATGCACTTTCTTGACATGCAAACTCATTTATGCTTAGTTCCAACCAATCTTGAAGCTCAACTTTGTTGACCTCTACTACATCTCTGTTGCTTTGCATTTGTTAAGGCCTTGGCAATAGAACCATGTCGGTGGCTCTATGATAAATCCAAGGTTTGCAAAAGCTGTCCAATAATGGTTCGTAGTAGTCTAGTATGTCAGCATATTCAACCTTCCAATGTAAGGACACCTTGCACGAGCCATGTTTGATAGTTGTCGATCTAAGTTGCATGAATCATTGAAATGTGTACTAATTTCTGAAATAGAAATTCCTAGAAACGTGACCCCCTCAAAATGGGTATGTCAAGGGAAACATTGTATATAAAAAATACAAAATATATATGTGTGTGTATAGTTTGTTTTTTTAAAAACATATTATCTTACAAGAAAGTAGGAATGATGCACATAAACAACATTTTAGAAACAAACCCATGTCTATATTCACTCCCATAGATGATTTCATCATGCAAAATCCAATAGTAGTGTTTATAGATGTCACTATACATCCAAAATCAGCCTTTATATATGAGGCAATATGCACCGAAATGAAAAATGAGCTAATGACAAATACACTTACATATCCATCTCATCTTCATCATCATCAACAAAGATAGAACAAGTTGTCTGTTTAACAGAACCTGAGTGTAGATTGGAAGAAGAGGCAACTCCACTTACACTTGCATCACCACCAATATCAAGAGCAGCAAGAGAGAGTTCCAAGTCTGGGCACGCTAGATCCACACCCCATTTTTTATAAGGCTCATCTGTATATTCTTCACCCCTACGAGACATAAGGTGTAGGTTCGAATGAACATAGATAAGATCATCAATCTTTTGCGATCCCAACCTGTTGTACTTCATGAAATGAATGAAACCATAGGTGCTCCAATTCCTTTTCATTGATGAAGAGCGTACCACTTGTGAAAGAATACAAGTGGCAATGGTTTTCAAATATACACCATTCACCCCATGACAAGTCGACCATTTAATCGGGTCCATGGTCCTTGGTAAAAACCCGACCCAAACCACAATATTGTGACAACTAGGAGAATACCTACCCACTGTCACCTTAGGTAGGTATTCCTGTCACTTTAGAGATGAAGTGATCACCTCAAGGGGGGAATCCCGGGTGACCCTATGGGGAAATGAGACGAAAAGTGAGATGATGAAATGAATGCCCCTATAGGTCAAGTTGTTAAGTGGAAGATGGCTTTGATGACACGTCTCGGAAGTGGTTTAAGGTTGCCAAGTCTTCAAGTACCTACGGAAAGTGTTTGTACCTTCTCGAGACACAAGAAAAGCCAAATGTACAAGCTATATGTTAAGTGGACACGCAAGTTAAGCTTGTTGTCCCTATTTGCAAGAATCAACAGAGATATATATCAGCAAGAAATAATTAATAAAGCTGCTAGATAAGATTCTAAAAGTCACGTGAATGATGCAAGAGATAAGCTAATAAACACTAATACAACTCAAGTATGAAAGCATAAAACTTTAGCATCAATGTAAGCCTGTTATAGACAAGTATTGCAGAGATATAATTGCAGCCATATGGCTGTAGCAAACAAGCTGTTACAGCGGAAAAATCAGCCACCAAAACTTGCAAAAGATCCACCCAAAAGATGCGCTAGGACTAGTAGATTATGTTGGCAAACTTTTAGCAAATTCCGACAGTTGAAATGCGAGTTATAATCAAAGTAAGAGAGTATTTGTTGCAGCCCTAATGGCTGTAGCTTTTGTTTAGCTCTAGCTCCAAGAAGACTAAGTAGACCAATATGCCCTAGAGGCTTTGGCAACCTCAAAGCATCAACAATAGATTCCAACTTGAACAACATCAATATCTCGTTAAATCATGTTTACCAAAGCAAACAATTTATATCTCCAATGCAAATTTCAGATTAGTGCCTTTTAAAATGGGTGAATGGAGTCTTTAAAACACAAGTTAGATCAACAAGATCCCTAGGAATGTAAACCCTCTTACTCCCTAGGCCATGCAAACCCAACTCAAGGTAGATCAAGGAGGGTGTACACCCTTGTACTCCTCCAAGATACCTTGCAATAAAAGACTTCTAAACTAGCAAATGAAAAGAACTTGATGGAGGGTGTATGCAATTATACTCCTCCTAGGGTTTTAACCAACAATATCATGAAATGAGCAAGAAGAATGCATATTTTCCTTACCAAAACCAAGAAAGTTGCAAGATCAAACCCTAGTTTCACCAAAACAAACCATCCATAAGCAAGAACCAGAGTCTCCAAGAGGTGCGCACCACCTTAGCTCATCCATTCATCAAGAGATACACCAAAAATCATTTGCAAGAGAAAGAGATACCAAAATTGCTCAAGTATAGAGAAAATTCCAGCCATTAATCTTCTCACAATGGGAGAGCAATGATGAAAAATAAAATAGAGATGATCTCTATTTATACAAATCCTCTAAAACATAGTTTTTCCACATAACTTAGGGTAAACAACAAAGTAAGGGGACAAGAACCCTTACTTTGCTCCTTTACAATTTAAAATTTGATTTTGCATAATTAAAACCCTAGAAAAATCATGACATCTGTAATGTCCCCATTTTGGGACATTATAACATTACAACATTTCAGAGTGTTATGCCTACTCGAGTAGCCAGATAGGAGTGACAGAGAATTCGGGAGATATTGAGAGGTTTATTTGGGCCCGACTTGTATCGTTCATCATCAGGATCCATTCCGCACAACTTGGCTTTAGTTTCGTTGCATTCCAACGATTTCAATAATTTTGAGTTATTATGGGTCATATCTTAATTAAATTCACTAAGAAGATCATAATGGGCATATTACTTGGAGAAACCTCTTAGTGTGATAGCTCATCGAAATCGGGAAGAAGAGCACTACATGATAAGATGATGAGAAGTGACTTTCAGTGGTCGAAGAAGCCATAAGGATGGATAAATCACTTTTTAGAGGTAAAATGGTTAATTAATTAATTAATTAAGTGATTTAATCAAGGAATAATAAAATAAAGTAAGTCACTTGGAGGGAAAAGGTCAACAACGAATTAGGGTTTAGAAAAGCTATAAGAGAAGGGCCAGCGACCTAATTCAGGATTAAGCAGATTATGACTTGTCATTGAGGAGAGAGGCGCATCTCAGGAGAGATAGTTCAGTGGATTCCATGAGGAAGACACCAGTTGGTTGATTTCGGTGTTGAGAGACACACCCTAGTCACCGAGAAGATCATTCAGGTCTTCCATCATTCTTCAACAGTAGTTACATAGTGTTCAGCAGCAAGGGCGCATTCATCCAGAGTGAGGGTGCAACTTTTGAGAGGGTTTTGGGTCGACTTACCCAATCCAGGGGGAATTCCGAAATTTCCCTCCGACCCATTTGAGAGGAGGGCAAGGCGCATCTTTTGCCTGGTTCCTCATCAAATTCCGACAGAGGAATCAACTGGGACGCATTTTCCAGACTCGGACGTGCGGCACTTTTGGCAGGCATATTTGGGGTTCCAGAGCGAGCATCAGACCAGATTCAGAGAAACCCTTCCAACCCATTTCCCAGTAGACCAAGGCAGTCGTTTTGAGACATATCTCGTCTGATTCCGACGATGGAATCACTAGGACGCATTTTGCCAGAAGAAGAGGAGCGCATTCCCCTAGGGGTATCCATCCGGGGTCCAGACTCATCAGCAGAGGGGTCCGACAGATACCAGTACTGAGGACTACAGCAGGGCGCATCATTTGGGACAGTTTCCAAGCCATTCCAAGAAGTATAGCTCCCAGGGCGAACTTTTCAAACTTCCAGCAGTTACCGTCAGAGCTGCCATATTCCCAGCGCACCCATTGATTCCGCAGCACTCACATATTCTGAGTATTATCTTTTAGTTTCTTATTTGTATTCTGGGTAAGATCCTTTTGTCTTCTGATCTAGTTGAGTGTTGTTATTTTATTCAACCGCATTCAGCCTATTGTAATCCGCAGAGATATCATAATACAAACTTTGCAGTCCTTTGTCGCATTTATTATTTGTATGATCATTTATATGTTGTAAACAATAGATCCTACATACACATTAACAGCATTTCCTAGACTAGCCAAGTCAGGAACATTACAACATCACCCCTTTAGGGCAACGTTTTGGCATCTTTGGAAAGTCGTTGAGGTTGGGGATGAGACATTGGGCCTCCAAAGGCCTTCTTCCAAGGCGCTAGGGCTTTTTCCAACAAGTGAAGGCGTCCTCCCTTATCCAAAAGTGCTAAGTATCAACATCACCACCAAACCCTAACCCATGCATGACGTCAAGCCCTCAAAGTATGACATTTTGGCCCCAAGAGTAAATCGTTGGGCTAGTAAGAGGTTGGGTTAGGTCTTCCATGGTGTCATCTTAGGCCTCCAAAGGAAATTATCATCATCTAGCATGTGGGCCCTGTTATCCCCCACTTTCAAGGATAACTATGAGATCATGTCTCGAGGCCCACAGGTCCTAAACATGGAGTACCAAGAGCAGGATTGACTTGAGCATAGCCCTAGAGGGCCCACCTTTTCTTCTTCCATCACCTTTATCTTGTCAACAGCAGCAACATCCATCACCATCGACTGGGTCCTATATCAAAAAAGGTTCTAGCTCCATGAGGTAATTAGTCCAGGTATCATGGTATGTGTCACTTTTGATCATTAAAACCTTTAAATATATGCATCTAATTCCTTTTATTTCTAACAATTGCTTGGACCTTACATGTGCCCACTTGACCATGTTTGGGGGGATTGACAGGGTGCCCTAGCAAGCCTGTGTCTGTAGGTTTTGGTTTGCCACTGGGGGGATTTCTGAAAACCCATTGTCCGCTCTCGTCATAACACCACTGTTTCATCTTATTTCCCGCTCACTAATCCATTCCCCTTGTTCGGGCATTGGGTTGACCTATTTTCAAGATTGCACCTTATCTCGTGGGAAGAAGGGGCTAAAGGACCAGAAGGTAAAAGCAAGCTGGTAAAAGATAAAAGCCTAAGAATAAAACCTCGAGATGCTTCACCCAGGGATCCCTGAGAAAGCAATACAAGGCTTCTCAACAAGAAACAAGAGGGACCCTAAAAAAATAATAAAACAAGACCTAGTCAGAGGATAGGGGGTCTCATCACAAGCTAGCCTATTAGGTCCATGGGTGCCTTGCAGTATGACATTGCCATTAGCTGGTTACCACGCCAGGGCAGTGACCCTTGGTTGCATCGCCAAGGGAAAGGGGGTCTCATCACAGGCCAGCCTTTCATTTCTGTGAAATTACTTGTGGGTAACACTGTCACCACTGGTCACCACGCCAGGGCAGTGTCCCCTAATTAGCTCTTGAACAAAAAGAAATAAAGATAAAAGAATAAAAAAGAATAAAAGGCAAGAATGGGCTTGGAAAAAATGCATCCAGGACAGGTACAGCTCGCCTTCTACAAAGGCACCCACAGGTAACGCTTTTGCATCCTTGGCCCTCACTGCACCTACATGCTTGGACATCCCCTGACCACATCACCCACTCACATGGTCTGGACGAGGTCTCTTCCGGGAACTTTCCTTTTCCAATGGACACTAGCCCAGTAGGACGCCTTGTCCTTTTCCCCAGACTTGTATTGCAAGCTTGTGTAACATCTTTGAGCTATTAATTGATGTATTAGGGATTTTATGCATATGTTTAATAATGATAATGATGAGATGTGATTGACATTGCTATGATCCCTGTGACTAATGAGCCCATGGAGGGCGTAGCCTTTGATGTGCAGGACCATGCCCGACGGACAGGTACCATTTGGACCGATACACATGGGGAGATGATCAGTTCGGACCTCCATGGGGCTGAAGAGCCCACCAGATGGATGTTGAGACCCCATCAGGGAGGAGAGACAGGACAGAGGATGATCAAGGGCTTTGCACTAGAGAGGAAGAGGACGTTCCACCAGAGGCACCCCGGCACAGCTTGACCTAAAGGGGTTGAGCCCTTTTCAGTGAGACGTTGGCCTTGGAAGGCCTGGGACATCACCCTTGATGACCATGACGTCATCTAGCCTATTGGACGTATTGGGAGGCAAACTGGGCAGCAGTGGCACATGTGGCAGGTTGGAGAAGCCCAAGGAGGGCTAACGTTTTGCTCCAGGATGCCCCATTTGCCCTAAAAGGGGCTAACATCTCCCTTGGAGGGGCTTTTATTCTCTTTTCAGCTCAATTAGGGTTTTAATTTGACAATTTAATGTAAAAACAGTATGATTTGATATTTTGGCCGTGTCGACCTTTTACCTGACCTAAAATGTAAAATTAGGTCAAGGTTTTGTATAAATGAGGGATT
>ML854288.1:0-29035 GCA_009831015.1 Picea engelmannii
CCCAAGGAGGCCAGCCCCCCCCCCCCAAGGTTTATAATGATCACAACCTCCTGGAACTGTAGGGGAATGGGAAGCAAAAAGAAGGAAGAAGCGTTAAAAGATATTCTCAAAGCCTCGAAATCAAGTATCCTACTGCTCCAGGATACTAAAATGAGCCAGCAAGATGCGCTCAAAACCCTGTTGAAAGTCTGGAAAGGAAGTCTAGGAGTCACCGAAAATGCAAGGGGCACCTCAGGAGGGATATGTACAAAGTGGGATGCCTCCAAAATAGACCTGCTCATCTCTGACAACTGCATGCATTGGATTCACACCAGATTCCTCCACAAAGACATGGGATGTCAGGTAAGCATCTTTAATATTTATGCACCACAACTTTTGGGGGAAAAAAAACATTGTTGGGAATCCCTGCAAGCCTACCTTCAGCAAAACAATCTCACCAATATCATCTTTGGTGGAGACCTAAATGTAACTCTAGCCCAGAATGAGAAGAGGGGCGGCTCCATAGTGAGAGACCCGGCTAGAGAATGGGTAGAGGACTTAGCCTCCGCATGGGACCTTCTTGATATCAAACCAGTCAAGGGTCATTACACGTGGACCAATAAGAGAATTGGTCCTGGGCACATCGTTGCCAGATTGGACAGATTCCTCGTACAAAGCTCCCTTCTGCTACTAGGACTTGAAGAAAAGGCTGAAATTTTGGCCCATAGTGTATCTGATCACAAACCGATTCGGTTAGAAATCAAAAAAGATCAAGTCAAGGGGCCCATCCCCTTCAGATTTAGCCCAAATTGGATAAATGATCAAGGATTCACAGCGCTGGTAGAAAACGTATGGGCCTCCACAGTCCATGGTTCAGCATCCTACGTGTGGGAGGAAAAAATTAAAAGGCTGAAATATGCCCTGAAGTCATGGGCCAAGATCCAAACGAGCCCAACAGCAATGCGCCTAGCAGCCCAAGGCCAACTTGAAGCCCATCAACTGACAATGGAACAAAAGGAGATCACCCCAGAAGTCTTGAAAAAGGAGGACAAACTTCAACGACAATGGCATCAAGCCTGCAGAATGGAGGAAACCTATTGGCGGCAGAAGTCGAGAAGTTTATGGTTGAAAGAAGGAGACCGCAACAGAACCTTTTTTCACAAACAAGCGGAAGCAAGGAAACAATACAAGGCAGTGACGGAAGTTCAGGTTCAGGGAAAAACAATTGCAGATCCAGAAGGCATTAAACAAGTAGCTTATGAAACTTTTGAGAAGCTATACACAGACCCAAGGGACGTGGATTTGGACCAGCAAGGCTACCCACTCACGCTCATTCCAAAGCTAATAAATGAAGACATTAACAACAAGCTGACTAGAGAGGTATCGCAGCAAGAAATAAAGGAGGCCATTGATCAGATGAACCCAGACAAAGCTCCGGGACCGGACGGGTTCACTGCCAGATTTTATCAAAAGTGCTGGGAAATCATCAAAAAGGACCTAACCAAAATGATCCAGAAGTCACAACAGGCCAGCAAGTTGGGAGGAAGCACTGACTCTTCCTTTCTGGCACTCATCTCGAAAGAAAAAGGAGTGACCTCCTTCAATAGGTTCAGACCAATCTCTTTATGTAACACAAGCTATAAAATCCTCGCCAAAGTAATAGCCAACCGACTCAAGGAAGCTCTCCCTCTCATCGTTCCTGAAAATCAAGGAGGCTTTGTTCAAGGGAGGCATATCATCGACAACATCATCCTGGTCCAAGAAGCGATCCACTCCAGCGTTCTAAGGAAAGAAAAAGGTATGGTCATTAAACTAGATCTCGCTAATGCTTTTGATAGAGTCAGACACAAATTTCTTTTTGAAGTAATGAGGAAGTTTGGGTTCGATTTACATTTTATAAATTGGATAAAAGCCTGCATAGGATCCCCTTGGATAGCCCCCTTGGTGAATGGGAAGGTAATTGCCTTCTTCAAAGCCTCCAGGGGCCTAAGGCAAGGCTGCCCTTTGTCACCTTTGCTCTATGCCCTTCAAGCTTCAGTTCTAAGCTATCAATTGGGCCACTCCCAAGTCAATAAAGATCTTCATGGTCTAAGAATAGCACAAGGGGTGAAAGACATCAACCATGCACAATTTGCAGATGATACACTTCTGCTGGGTGGAGCAAGCCCAATCACAGCAAAAAAATTCAAGGAAGAGTTGGACGCCTATGCAACAGTCTCTGGCAGCGAGATAAATCAGTCCAAAAGCAGCATTTATGGCTGGAACATCACCCCAAATGAAATGCTAAGAATTACAAGAGTTCTAAGGATGGAGGGGCACACAAACTGGGAAGCCTTCAAGTACTTGGGAGTCCCAATCTTTAAATCTACCCCAAGAGTTTCCCAATGGAACCATATAGCAAAAAAACTCAAGACTAAATTCTCCTCATGGGGGGCAAGCTGGATGAACTTAGCAGGAAAGACAGTACTGATAAAGGTTGTAGTGGCTGGCCTCCCCATCTTTCAATGTTCTCTCTTGTTAGCCCCAGCCACAGTTATCCAAAATATTGAGACATTTCAGAGGCGATTCTTGTGGGAAGGAGGTAGGCAGGAAAAAAAGAAGATGCACCGGGTAAGTTGGGAAAAAACCACAAAATCCTACATGGAAGGAGGTCTTAATTTTAAAAATACAAGGAATCAAAATCTGGCGTTAGGGGCAAAGCTTCTCTGGAAAATGATCACCGGCAAAGCCACTTGGAGTAAACGAGCACTTTGGAGGAAATACTTTCGAGGGTCTCGGGACAGAAGTTTAGAACTCCCAGGTAAGGAGGTGAAAATCTCTCCCATTTTCACGCTATGCAAAAAAGTGCTCCCTCTCTTCACCCCCCTCCTAACTTGGGTGCCGAGAAATGGAAGGAAAATAAGAATTTGGATAGACTCAATAATGGGTGACCCTCCGTTAGATCAGCACCAGGACCTACAAGGACTCAAAACATGGATGGACAGCCAAAACATCCTAACACTCTCAGACATATCAGTCTGGGGTGATGAAAGGCCTCACCCCTGGCAAGGGTGGGCAGTCCCAAATAGACCAGTTGTACTAGATAGTCAATGGGATGCTCTCAAGAAGTGTCTACAAGGGAAATCCCCACTAAAAAAGACAGGTAAGGACGACCGAGGATGGGGCAGAAATGCCAAGGCTTACACCATAGCAGAGGGTTACCGTCACTTCAACTCAATTCCCACTGCAATGCCAAATCCAGCGAGATGGAAAGCAATCTGGAAATATCGATCACTCCCAAAGATTGACCATTTCAGCTGGACCTTGGCACACAAGAGTATCCCAACGGGGGAGAATATCCGAAGAAGGGGCTGGGAAGGACCCTTTGGGTGCCCCCTATGCCTCCACGCAGAAGAAACAACTGATCACACTTTCCTAAACTGCATCTATGCAAAAGAAGTCTGGATGAAGGTAACAGGCCCCCAATTAGCCACAAACTTCCCTCCTAATGTAATAAGCCTGCTCCTCCAATGGGAATCCTTGTTCCCTTTTGTCGATAAGAAAAGAAACCAAACTCACTGGATATGGGGATTACTTCCAAAGTTTGTCCTTTGGACTCTCTGGTTAGAGAGAAATCATAGAATTTTCAGAGATAACCAACTAAGTGAAGACAGAATTGCCATCAAAATTCAAGCAATGTTGGGGGAATCTGCTGCTCACCTCTGTCCCAAAGTAAAGCTACATAATTTGGATGCAGAACAGGAGAGTTGGATAGCCCAATTCAACATCCCAGGGTTAGGAAGCCAACAAGGAAGTCACCCAATACATGAAAGTTGGGAGATCGGGGAAAGTGAAAAGGAATTTGCCAAATGGAAAAGCAAAATTAAAACGCCCATCCTCTACTTTGATGGGGCCTCGAAAGGGAACCCAGGCCAGGCCGAGGGAGGGGGCATCATTGAAGATTCCAGACAAGACAAAGCAACGCACTATGCCCTTGGACTCGGTATAGAGTCCAACAACAGTGCCGAAGCCTTGGCTCTCTGGCAAGGTTTGCATCTGGCAGTCAAACTCAGAATACAGGACTTGGAAATTATAGGTGACTCAAGAATAATCATGCAGGCTATGATCAAGCGCTCCACAACTCAAAGCATCAAGCTCAATAATCTCCTTGACAAAATTCGCTTCCTATTAAGGAACTTGAACACCTATCACTTCTATCACATTTTAAGGGATTTAAATCGAATTGCTGATAAAGAAGCCAATAAAGTCATTCTATTGGATGGTGGAGTGTTGTCAGTCAATGGCATCATTGAAAATGTGGAGATTCCATGAACCAAAGAAGCTCACGGGCACTCTTTCAAAGGATCGACCACGCAAAAGCAAAGGATTTGGGTGAATCGCACAGGCAGACAGGGGCATAAGCGTTGGTTGGACGGAAGGCCAGGGTAAGTACAAAGAGGAATGGGACCCCAGATCTGGTGGAGACACAAGATCTGCGCGACCACGGCCAGAATCCAAATACAATCATGGGAATGAGCGAGAGAGAAATAAAGGACACTCGAACCCTCTCATTATAGCTCAAACAAAGGCCTGTAAGAAGATTAGTATTCCAGAAAGAGTGAAGCAATAGAGAAAGAGAAGCAGAATGCGTGTGGTGAGAGCTCGCAGGAAGATGGCATCTTCATCAAAAGGGAAGTTGAGCACAGAGGAACGCCTGAAGGAGATGGACAAGGCTCTAGCAAACCTGCAGCAGCTGCTTCAACACCAGTTAGACTTTCTAGAAAACTTGGACATGGAGGCTGGACGCAGACTGGAACAGCTAGAATCTGACATCACCATGACAAAAATTGGGTTTGCTGAGGAGCTGGACAAGCTCCACAAAGAGCTGAAGAACCCACAACAAGAATTTGATGAGAGAATGGAACAGCTGGAGGCTAAGATGGCCCAACTGAACAGGAACTGGAGCCAGGAGGAAAAGAAGTAATCTCTCGTTGTAAAAGTCTCTGTAAGCAGGCTCTATAAGCACTCTGGTAATCTGTTTAAGCCGAGGCTTTAAATAAGCAACATGTTAGGCAGTAAGGTAGCTAATTCATTTCATAAGTATAGATTCAAAGTAGATTGTCTCAGGAATGTAGGCCCGAAGACACTTGGGCCATTTTGTATCTGAACCAGTGGCTTTGCCACCCCTATTAATATAATCCATACCCGTTTGCATCAAAAAAAGAAGAAGAAGAGGCTGGATAAAAGTACTAAATGGTGATGTACATGAATATTTTAATATTTTAATATGTTTGTTTTTGTTGTAAATATTTCAATAGATTTATATGCTAGGTATTGGGTAATTGAGAGTGATGTGAGGGGGGGGGGGNTTGGGTAATTGAGAGTGATGTGAGGGGGGGGGGTGGAGGGGCCATAAGAGCTTCCACCTTCACATGGTTGGCCCTATTCAGTAGAGAATAATTTATTGGAGCCGTTTAATCTTGGAGAAAACCTCCCTCGATCCAATAGAGAAACAACAAAGTCAATGTTGACTTTGTTGTTGCTACTTCAAATCAAGGGAGGCAGTTTGATCAAATATTAGACGTGTGGCTCCAATAAATTATTCTTGAAACCAAGAGGAGCTCATTCAGGGATGTTTTGACACTCTCGTAAAAATGCATCTTAGAGTAAATAATGCACTACAAATATTACTTGTATTGATGTTTTAGATATTTATGGAGGTTGAATGATTTTGGTAGGTACTTTAAGATCTTTCTTCGTCGATTGAGGAAATATCAAGACTAACAGAGGGCCACACAACTGAAGAGAAATGGGTCGGGCCAACCATTCTAATTGTATTGTTGACCAGTTCATCATATCAAGTGTGATTTCTCCTTTCAACATATAAGTTTATATATCCATCAATTCTAGTTATTTTAATTTAGATATGTTTATTTTTTTTTAAATATAATATAGCTAAAAATGTGTGTAGTGAATAAATGGATCCATGCTACCATATGTACCTCCTCCTTGGTATATCTTGTTGCATCGCAGGTTGTAGAGAACTCAACATGTGGGTAGTTTGTGCACTTTTTCTAGGTTATTCTATTTTCAGGATCATCTGGGTTGTGCCTTGTCTGTGATTTTTGTGAAATGGTGAAGCACATATTCTGGGATTGCTAGTTTTCCATGATTAATGCCTCTATTGAATGGTTGATATCGGATTACTATGTAGAATCTAATCAATGGTTAGAATGCATTAAAGCTGAGCACTTTCTCTTAGTTAACATAAGGTAAACAAGTACCAGTATGTATTCCATATCACATCTTACCCTATGAATCCCATTAGTCTTTCTCATATTACTAGTCTCTGCATGTATGATCTAGCCATAGTGAAAGATCTCTACAAGCCATAGTGAAATCTCTCTACCTGTATCATGACCATATGAAGTTTCTCTTATGTGATTCAGATCCTAATAGTAATGATAAAGATTTTTTCACATCCTGATAAAGATTTAGATCTTGTAGAAAGATTTTTTCACAATTTTATATAAAATGCACAAAAAAACTTGTTTAAATGCTGCAAACATTACTCCATTGCAATACTATGCCACTGTATAATCATATTTTGCATCAAGGTTATTTATATTCACTAAGTTGAAAGGGTTATTTCCCCAATGTCTATCAAATACTTTGGACTCCATTCATGCTAGATAAGGGAAACAACTTTTCCAGCTCCTATTAAACATGTGATTGTATTGATCCCAACATAATCATGAAGGTATTTCAGCTCAACCTTAAGAGTTGAACTATAGCCACAAGATTTTTTTCCAGATAAACTCCATTGACATTTTGAGTCAGCATTGTCAATGGATTGTCCTTGATTTATAAATACTTGGACAACACCTCTCCTAGGAGCTCCTTGAACCTTGCTTTAATATTTGGAACCACCCTTGATAAAACAGGTCACATGTGCTTTTTGCAAAGAAGATACTCTCACCATCATCACCAATTTTTTTTAAAAGGGATAGTCCTTTTGTTTCTGGAACAAAGAGATTGCATTTTCTGAATCAAATGGGGGAACTTGGTCCTGAAGCTCTACTATGCGCCTCTCAACATCATATAAGAAACAAAGAAATAACTATTATAACCCTTGTCACTGCACTGATTCCATCTTATAAATATGTCTTTGAGGCATTTACTAAATAGCCAAAAACCAAGAATTCTTCAACATGAAATCCACAGGTACAAATCCACTTCCAGTCATCATCTTTCCATGAATATTGTGCTTTTGCCATGCAGATGGTATTCCTGAAAATCCTTGTCAGGTATATACTTTGATGTGTTTCTCACCCTGCAGAAATATCAATGCTTTGTTCAGCAACATATTCAGGGAAGCTCTATTCAACAACATATTTAGGGAATCCCCTTTCTTTTATAGCATATTTTTGTACTTTGGAAACACTTTTTCTTAGTATATTTGTCAAGGCATGGCCTTTTACTGATGTGAATTCAGTCATATAGACCACTTTGGTCTTGAGGATGTGGATAAAATCTATCTATCCATCTCTCTCTCACACACATCCAGGTGCATACTTCTAAACACATGTGATGTATTGCAAGCTATTACCATAGTGGCTTATCCTTGTGATGGGATTATATTTTAATTAATAATTACTGTACTCTTTGGTCACATATGCAGTTCCACCAAACAAACACAAGCAATATTGTACTCTTGCCACATGTTTGTTGAATAATCTCACATCTATAGCAGTTGTGAGACAAATTGGGTTTATGACGCAATACCTGCATCAAAATATTTTCCAATCTCCAAGTTTATTTTGGGATGTAAGTCCTTTGATTGATGTGATGGAAACCTTCCTCACATGGGCACCTAACATTGTTGACGATATCAATTTCATGCCTTGTGTGCCTTCTCTGTCTTGTGGTTGTTATCCATGTGATACATAAGCTTGTACCATAGTGGCATATCCCTATGATGGGATTTTGTTCCACATTAATAAGTTCTTTACTATTTTTTCTCTCATGTGTCTATTCTAAATAATACCATAAGCATAATAATTGGCAAACAATGAGGTTTTTTTAGGCATTACTTCGACCAAAAGCGTTTCCGACCCAGAAACTGGATTTGGGGTGCAAGTCCTCGGGTTGAGGTGATATCATCCTCCCTCACTTTGATACTAACATCATTGGTGGTATGTGTATTGTTAGTCCCTAAAGTTGCACTTGACTTGAGAGGGAAAGCTAGGGCATCATCAGTTTATTGCAAAGTGTTTAGAAGGTTTTTATAATTTGGTTTTTTGAATAAGGTGGTTGAAAATTGGATCAAGGTTATAACATAACATGAAAATAAAGATCATAACATAGCATATCCCATTGACTAAATAAAAGGTAGACACATAGATGGATTAAACCAATTAAGAAAAAAAGGAAGATGAAGCCTTCAATTTATCAACTTCACATAAATTCTTGTCTCAGAATGTCATAAAGGAACAAGACTATCATCTTGATATCAAAACTTGAAAAATAATTTCCACAGTAAAACTTTCACTGTATTAATTAACAATCAAGAATAAAAAAAGCATTGTAATCTGAATAATGAATTCAAGCATGAAGAAAGAAATAATAGAGTAGAAAAGAGGGTCTAACCATCCATATTCCTTTGTTATTAAGTGTCAAATTGAACATAAATGCCTTTACAAGGAGTTTCACAAAAAGGTCCCCTGGATCTCCAATTTTTTTACCCCCACATAGTCTTTCCTCTGTTTATTTAAACTATCCATAAAACCTCCAGATCCTATCATCTAGTGTAGCTTTAATGATTAGATTCGAATAGTATCTATCTACTAAGGTAGTTCACTCAAAAAGAGCTTGTACAATCCAAAAATAGATCACAGCTCAACAACTTGATATTGTATGATCTTGCCATCATTATATTTGATTCTACAAAACATAAATTAGTTTGATTTAGTCAAACAGTTCGAGGTCTTAGCATCTCACTGACCAAAAACGAGTAGACACTGCCATTTTTCCTTGAAAACATTAAAATTATGATTGTAGCAATCTTCATGGAACCTTTAGGATATAATCACAGCAGTAGCTTTAGCATTTTTCTATTTGAGCTTTGTGGTAAGCACGACATTGTGCCAATAAAGTCTGAAGTTTATTTCTCTGAGTTCTTTGAGCAATGCCCTTTGCTCTTTTTTCTTCTTTTTAAAACCTTAAATCCTTTCTTGCCGATGAGCATTCCATTGTTCTATTTGTGCCTTTTCTTTCTTTAATTGTCTCACTATTTTCTGGAATTCCTTGATCCTTTCTTTATCAGTTTTGATTTTAACCCTAAATCCTAAGCATTATTCAAAAGGTGTAGGCTCATTCAGGTTTAAAGCAACTTTGGGTTCTTTTGCTTTAACTTGGTACTTAGAGACTAATCCCTAGCTATGTTCTTCATAAGAACTTGTTGAATCTATAGCTTCAGGCACATCTAATATGTGATCTGAGTCTACAAGGTAATCCTGTTTATTCTCAGGGATTTCACTGATACCTTTATCCATTTCTTTAGCTTTTCCTAATCTGGTTGTAGCTCTCATTATAGGTCCTGTAGATGATGAAAATATTTTTTTACCTTTGTTTACTAGTTTCTTAAGAAATGAAGTTATTTTTTCCCTTTTCTTGGTACCTGCTTCAACATTTTCAGAGTCGTCTTCTATAACTATGACGTTTTCTTCTTTGATTGATGGATTAAACATGGCCTTTGAATTGAGACTGTACTTGTTGGTAACCCTAGTAGAATTCCTTCTAGGTTTTTGAGATGCAGACACACCTTTAACCTTTGTCCTTTTGACTGCAGCACCCCTTTTACTGGTTGATGGTGATTCATGCTTGACTGTAGTTTGAGTATTAAAATCTTTATCTGAATCATCTTCCCCTTTAACATCTTCTTTAGAAAAAATTTTGATTTCTGGATCCAACTTAGGTCTTTTACTTCTGCTATTCCTCGTCACCTTGATGTCAGGCATTTCTTCTTTAACAATGTTTTCATCAATTGAAATATTTTGGCTCTATGTAACAGTCTTTTTCCCTTTGCCTTTCTTCTATTTGTTGGACTCTGTGTTAAGGTTTAAGGATTGCATGAGTCAGCTCCAGGGCTTCTGTAATTCTCTCAAAGCAGCCATAACTAAAGTATTAATTAGGACTTGATGAAACAAACTGTTTTTAGCATTGGTGGAAAGTGACTGCACTCTCTTTGTCATCTTTGTCAAGCTTTTGAGTAGAAAATAAGGCAGATTTAAGGGGTAATCGCCATTTAAATGCATTAATATCCTAATGTGGTAGATATAGACTAGTGAAAATCTACCTTCACAGGTGATATACCTATGGATAACGATCAGAGAAGTGTGCCATTCAGGTCTAATCCAGTTGTGATGTACTTCCCTTTTCCAATTCGGATTTTGCTTATATGGAAGCAGGAATTGGTTTACAAACTCTGTAACCACATGATCTTTCTTCCACCATCTTTATCCTCCAACCACCAATATGCAATATTTAGCAATTGTCTACTCTGTCACTAGCATCAACATCTTACCGATCTCCACCTCATGACCATCAAAGTTCAGTGTGAAATCTATGGAGACCTGCTCATCGTAACCTTGAAAAGTGGTAAGGAATTCAAAACACCTGACATCTCTGAACCTTTGAGCCATATGAGGATAAGCTTCGAGAAATTTAGCACCCTCGGGTTCTATTCTGATTACATGTCCGCTCCTCTTTGGCGCCATCAAAACACAATATTGTAACTAGCACCCTCGGGTTTCGAATTTTCCACCTGCAATTTGTTAGTGTATAACGTTCCTCTGAGCAAATACCTGCGCCTAAATTCAGCAAAATCAAACATAGAATGACAGGTTTAATAAAATGATCGTTGAGAATTGGGTGATTTAAAATGAGTCCTTCGGGGGTACAAAGCAATCCGATTATGAAATGGTTTGAATCAATAAATTATTCCAAGATATTGTGGCACACATGCGAACTCTCAAACCATGATTTGTGTCATCACAATGAAATCTTGATGACAGGTGCATATCAAGGCATGATTATCTTGGCGCTATGGAAATAGACTTATTCCCATAGCGTTATTAATGACTTAGAAAAATTTGAATTTGTGAAGTTCAAACAGGCATATAACGTGACACCTCGTTTAAAACCATGTCTTTCAATTTCAAACTTAAATAAATTATTCAAAAATTGAAATGCAAACCATAAGACACTAAAAACAAATATCGAAATCAACAGGAAGCAAAAAATGAATTGTAGGTAAGAAGGGTTTAAGATTAGGGTTTCTCACTAAATCAAGACAAAATTAGAGACTAACACTGGCTCCTTTCGGGGATCGAGTTTTCATAATAAACTCCAAGAACTGCAGACCAATGCATTTTCCTTTATCTCTGATTCACTGATCTCCCTGCATCTGTTAGTCTTTTATTCTTAGCATAACTGTAAAAACAATTCCATTGGGTATATGGAGTCTTTATTGAAAGGAAAACCTATTGTACTAACTGAAAACCTGATGAGTCCTTAGAGAAAATATTGCTTCAAGAACCTCCCATTCACTGGGCCCCCAAAAGTTTCAGTGTTGTCTAAATTATGTAGGAGAAAAGTGTTATTGTTCATTACCTTGGCTATTCTGAAAGGACCATACCATAGGTTATCAAAATTTCCATGTTTTTCTTTATCCTCTCTCCTGGCATCCCATCTTAACACCAAATCCCCCTCATTGAAAACATCTTTCTTAGTTCCCTTATCGAATGTAGCCTTGATTTTTCTCTAGTGAGCAGCAACTTTCTGACTCACCTGTTTTCTGACCTATTAAACTTCAATCATCTGAAAAAATCTTCTTTCGACATCATTGGGTTCTTCTAGCTCTTCTTGTATAAACTTTAAGACTAGCAAGCCCAATTGAGTTGGAAGAATTGCTTCTGTCCCATATACCATGTTGAAAGGAGATGTCCCAATAGACTTCTTGTTGCTGATATGATCATCCCAAAGGGAAAACTTTAACTTGGAATCCCATGATTTTTTATTTTATGTCAGTAGTTTTTTTATAATTCTTATTAGAGTTTTATTGGAATATTTTGCCAATCTGTTCCCTTGGGAGTAGTAGGGAGTAGAATGAACCAATTTGATACTATAATTATTGCAGAATTAAATCATGGAATTTGATTTAAAAACCTGTGCATTATTAGTGACTAGTTTTTTAGGACAGCCAAACCTGGAAAAAATATATCCTTCTAGAAATTCCATGATTACCTTGTCTGTTGTATTCCAAGTCGGAATTGCTTCAATCCACTTCGTAAAATAATCTGTAGATGTAAGAATCCATATATGTTGTCCTGAGGATGATGGATTAGTCTCTCTGATGAAATCCAATCCCCACTGTTGAAATGGTCCATGGGCGATGATTGGTTTCAGAGTCAAAGATATAATTTTTTGCTTTCCAGCAAATTTCTGACAAGGTTCACATTCCCTGACCTAAGAAAAAATATCTAAGAATAGAACTGGCCAATAATAGCCTGCTCTAAGAATCTTGAAGGTAGTAGCCTTCCAATGATGATGGCCTCCACAGACACCATGATGCAGATCATGAAATATTTGTTTATCTTCTTTTTCATCCACACACCTCAACAAAAAACTGTTGGGGTCCTTCGAGAACAAGGTTTGATCAACAATGCAGTACTTTACAGCTCTCAACTTTAATGATGTGAATTTTGATTTATCCAACTCTAGGGGAGATTGAAAGTTCAGAAAAAAAAATACGATATCTTGGTACCATGTTGAAGAAACATACTTGTTGTTTACCTATGAATTTGTTTCTTCAATCTGGACAGAAGAATCATGTGTCATGTCTGAAAGATGGTACAACCCAATTTATTTGCAATTAGATTCTATCATTAATTTGGCAAGGCCTTGTCCTTTTATCAGGTGAGTAGGATTTATGGTGAGATCATATTCCAGGATTTTTGTTATCCATTTCCCTCGCTTTCCTTCACAATCAGGCTGAACCAATATTTTTTTGACTACATTGCTTAGGAAATAAGTTGTAATTTTAGATTGAAGAACATATACTCTGAAGGATTTTAAAGCCTTTACCAAGGCATAGGCCTATTTTTCTATTATATCATACTTCAATTCAGATTCTTTGAGGGTTTTTCTAAAGAAGGAGATGGGTTTCTTGTATCCTTGCTCATTTCTTTGCAGAAGAACAACAACTATGGTATTTTCTAATGCAAATGAAAAAAAACATGAATTCTTTGGAGTAATCTGGGCTAATTAGAAGAGGTGCCTAGATGATAGCATGTTTGATTGTACCTTGAATATCGATCAAGCATAGAGATTCTCTCTACACCGACAACTCTTTGTAAGATATAATCCATTTTTGGTAATGGATAATTGTCTTTCAGAGAACACCTATTTAGATTCCTAAAGTCTACACAGAGCCTTATCTCTCCATTCTTCTTCCTGACAGGTACAAGGTTGGTTACCCATTCTGAGTATCTCAGTGGCACTATGATTTTTTCTTCCAACAACATTTTCAGCTCCTTTTCTATTATAGGTAATAGTAAAGGATTAAATTGCCTGAACTTTTTCTTAACAGGTTTTGATTCAGATTTCAAAGGAACTTTGTGCTAAATAATCTCTGTATCAAACACCTTCAGATCTTCATAAGACCATGAAAATATATCTGAATATTGTTTCGTTAGTTCGACATATGCTTCTTTATGTTTTTGTGACAGTTTCCTAGATATTTTGATCAACCTGGGGTTTGCATCCAGACTAGTGTCACAATCTACTACATCTATTTCTTATGTTTAGATAATAGCCTTCCTGGAAACATCATTATGATCGAACAACCTTTCTAGTGGAACCAAACCTTTGGGCAAATGGTTTGTCTTCAGTTCAATGATTTTGTGGACAACAATTGTATCTTGAAGGACTTTTGTAGCATGTATTTCTACTTCACCATCTTCGACATCTTGATCTATTGAAATGTTAGAAAACTCTTCAATAGTTTTCAAAAATATTTGAATTTTCTCATCATCTTTAAAAACCTGGCAATGTTTTATATTATCCGGTATTGAATTTATGTTTATGACTTCAAATTCGAACTTCAGATTAGGAAACATCGAATTTTTAAAGTTGTTAGCTGCAAATGCCAAAGAGTCAGCTTGTTGATTCAAATTTCTGTGCACAAAAGTAATATTGAATGTTGAAAAGAAATTATCCACATAATCCCACACCTCATTTTTGTATTGTTTTAACCTTTGTTGTTTGGTTTGATATATATTCTTGATCTAGTGAATAACAAGTTTTGAGTCTCCAAAAACAAACAGCTTATCTACACCCATATCTCTAGCAGATTTCAAACCTAACAACAAAGCTTCATACTCATTGATGTTATTAGTGGTGTCAAATTCAAGTTTATATGACATAGGGATAACCTCCTTGGTAGGGGAAATGAATACAATACCAGTTCCATAACCTTCTTTAGAGCATGCTCCGTCAAAATACATTTTCCAAACAAAATTGTCTTTACTGTCTCCTACTGCAGTTGTTGTCTTTCTGACTGATACTTCTGCCATCTCTTCACTCATATGAAAAATAGAAGAAACAATATCATCTTCTACAACATATATAGGATGATTAGTGGGATTATAAAGTACCACCTACCTTCTTAGCCCAAGATCTTGAAATAAGCATTTCAAATTTTGGTGGTATGTCTGCCACGATAACATCTAATACCACACATTTCATAGGTAATTGGGAAAGAGTAACAACCACATCTTTCATAACTCCAAGGCATTTGACTTTCTTGGAGTCAAAAGAATATAGATCATGATATGGTCTAGTAATGTCCAACCCTAATTCTCCCATCACCACCTTAGGCATTACATTATGTGAGGCACCAGAATCCATTAAGCAGTTGTGCAATATCTTTCATGGATATTTAATGAAATGTAGAAAGGTGGAGAGGCATAAATTCTATCTTCAAAGTGAGGTCCAATAGTTATAACAGGGTTTTTATCCTCTAGATTGACTGTATCTGAAAAGATGACATGAGCTAGAGCCTGTAGAACCTTGAGGACAGTATTTTTGAAGGGTTATGTTTTCATGAGTTCTAATAATGGCACTGAAATCTTGATTTTGTTGATTTCGTGTTCTAAACTGAAATTAGAAACATTTTTGTCTGGTTCCTTTATGTCAACATTACTATCCTTGTCAGGTTGTTTCAATGGTTGATCAACTTGGATCTTGGGAACACATTTTATAATTCATGTCTTAACTGGAGTACTGGCCTTCTTTGTGGAAACAAGTGTATCTACTTTAGGTGCATTCAAACCAGATCTGAGATTGTATTTTTTCCTTTTAGGTTCCTGTTGGATGATCTCATCTTCACCCCCTTCCTCAAATTGGTTTCCAATCAAAGCATCTTCATAATCCTGTTGTGTCACGTGTAGAGGAGATGATTCAGAATCATTCAAATGAACTGCAGGGTTTTCTTCTGTATCATCCTCATCCTCCTCCTCATCTACTGCATTATTTTGAAAAGGAGGCAAAATCTTTTGGTCATCTTGGTTTTTTATTTCTCTTGGTAATATTTGAGGTACATTGTTTGGCCTCCTGAACTGATTTGGATTTCTGTAACCACCCTCCTGTGCAGGTCTACTGGGTTGTTTTTGTTCTATTTTCAACCTTGCCATTTCAGATGTTAGAGTTTTCAGCATATTATCCATTTCATCCATTTTAGAATCATATGTTGAATTAGAAGATGAAGGAAACTCTTCCTTTTTATTTTTCCTGTCTCTATCACTTCTAGACTTCAATTTGTCTACTGCTAATATGTTTGATTCTATCTCGATAGAAACATCTTGCATCAGTTTGAGGGTAACAGTTCTTCTTTCCCTAAGAAACAAGGAAAAATCAGCATCAAATGCATTGGCAAAAGTGATTTTAGTTGATGTCTCTGAAAGTTTTATCTCCTCTGGAATTTTACCATACATCTGGTTGAACCTTCTGGTAAAATCAAGTATTGATTCACCTTGTTTCCTCCTTGAAGCACTGAATTTGATGATGTAGTATAAAAATTCCTTCTTGTCTGCCTAGAGTTTAAGAAAGGCATCATCTAAGCCTACGATATCAGCTATTGAATTAGGAGGCAAACTCCTGAACCACTTTCTTGCTTCCCCATTTAGACTCTGTACGAATAATCTCATCCACACATCAGCATGTTCTACATTGAAATTATATGTAAAACTATAAAATGAACTCAAATGCTCTTCAACAGTAATTGATCCATCTCCATTGAATCTGGGCAAGTATCTCATATAATCATTTGGTGTAAAGGCATACATGACTTGTGGAAGAACAAAAGGAGCATACCTTGCTGCAACTATTTCGTCCATTCTGTCTGCAGCCATATTAGATATTTTTGGAGCTCTAGGAGTGAGTAAGATTAGTGATGTTGAAGGAGAAAGTGTCCCTTGTGTATTACAATTTATATGTATTTTCATTGAGTCTTGATCTTTAGCAGATAAGGATTTCTCTTCTAGACTATGATCAACTAATGGGGTGAGAAACAGAGGATTCTCAAAAGAAAAATAGCATGATCTAAAATCCTTAGATGAGAGAGATCCAAGAGATGACGAAGGTGTCTCTGGTTCGCTCTTAATATCTGTGTTGTGACCTCTCGAAGTTTCATTCACAGGAAAGATGTTTGGATACTCCTATTTAATGAGTTCAGTAAGTAACTTCCACTGTTCTAGATTTAATTCTAAAATAGTTGAAGGGAATGAAACTATATCAGGCTCAATAATAGATTTAATTTCACTTTCAGGATTCACATCTTCATCTAATTGGGTTTTGGTGATTTCAGAGGATTGTCCTTGATAAATTTATGAAGATAATTTTCCCTTTAAGAGTGAATATTGTTCGAAAAGAACTTTAGGTTTTCTTAGTATCTTTTCAAGATCTGGAACTGCTACAACAGGCTTAGGATCTAGATTTTTCCTGGTTACTTGTCTCTTATTAAATGATGAATAATTTAGAGGAGTTTTAGGTCCTTTAACTTCTCTTTTAGGAGCCATAATTACCACAGAGGAGTCACCAAGTGAATAATCACAGTCTTAAATAATGTCCAAAATCTTGTTGACCACCAAGATTTGAATGTAAACTTGTTGTTTCCCCAGGGAAGATCTCTTTGTTTCTTCATCCCCGACAACGACGTCAGAAATTTTAGTCCCTAAATTTGCACTTGATTGTGAGAGGGCAAGCTAGGGAATCATCGATTTATTGCAAAGTGTTTAGAAGTTTTTTATAATTTGGCTTTTTGAATAAGGGGGTTGAAAACTAGCTGAAGGTTATAACATAACATGAAAATCAAGATCAGAACATAGCATATCCCATTGACTGAATAAAAGGTAGACACATAGATGGATTAAACCAATTAAGAAAAAAGGGAAGATGAAGCCTTCAATTTGTCAACTTCACATAAATTCTTGTCTCAGAATGTCATAAAGAAACAAGACTATCAGCTTGATATCAAAACTTGAAAAATAATTTCCACAGTAAAATTTTCACTGTATTAATTAACAGTCAAGAATAAAAAAAACATTGCAATATAAATAATGAATTCAAGCATGAATAAATAAATAACAGAGTAGAAAAGAGGGTCTAACCATCCATATGCCTTTGCAATTAAGTGTCAAATTGAACATAAATTCCTTTACAAGGAGTTTCATAGAAAGGTCCCCTGGATCTCCAATTTTTCAACCACCACATAGTCTTTCCTCTGTCTATTTAAACTATCCATAAAACCCCCAGATGCTATCATCTAGTGTAGCTTTAATGACTAAATTTGAATATTATCTATCTACTAAGGTAGTTCACTCAAAAAGAGCTTCTACAATCCAAAAATAGATCACAGCTCAACAGCTTGATATTGTATGTTCTTGCCAGCATTACATTTTATTCTACAAAAAAGGAATTAGTTTGATTTAGTCAAACAGATCGAGGTCTTAGCATCTCACTGACCAAAAATGAGTAAACATTGCCATTTTTCCTGGAAAACATTAAAATTATGATTGTAGCAATATTCATGGAACCTTTAGGATATAATCATAGCAGTAGCTTTAGCATTTTTTTGTTTGAGCTTTATGGTAAGCACGACATTGTTCCAATAAAGTCTAAAGTTTATTTCTCTAAGTTCTTTGAGCAATTCCCTTTTCTCTTCTTTTTAAAACCTTGAATCCTTTCTTGCTGACGAGCATTCCATTGTTCTATTTGTGCCTTTTCTTTCTTTAATTGTCTCATTGTTTTCTGGAATTCCTTGATCCTTTCTTTATCAATTCCTATTTTAACCCTGAATCCTGAGCATTCTTCAAAAGGTGTAGGCTCATTCAGGTTTAAGGAAACTTTGGGTTCTTTTTCTTTAACTTGGTACTTGGAGACTAATCCCAAGCTATGCTCTTCATCAGAACTTGTTGAATCTATAGATTCAGGCACATCTGATATGTGAACTGAGTCTACAAGGTAATCTTATTTATTCTCAGGGATTTCACTGATACCTTTAGCCATTTCTTTAGCTTTTGCTAATCTAGTTGTAGCTCTCGTTACAGGTCCTGTAGATGATGAAAAAATTTGTTTACCTTTGTTTACTGGTTTCTTAAGAAATGAAGTTCTTTTTTTCGTTTTCCTAGTACCTGCTTCACCATTTTCAGAGTCGTCTTCTATAACTATGACGTTTTCTTCTTTGATTGATGGATTAAACATGGCCTTTGACTTCATTTTGTACTTGTTGGTAACCCTAGTATAATTCCTTCTAGGTTTTTGAGATGCGTACACACATTTAACCTTTGTCCTTTTGACTACAACACCCCTTTTACTGGTTGATGGCGATTCATGCTTGACTGTAGTTTGAGTATTAAAATCTTTATTTGAATCATATTCCCCTTTAACATCTTCTTCAGAAAACGTTTTGATTTCTGGATCCAACTTAGGTCTTTTACTTATTATATTCCTCGTCACCCTGATGTCAGGCATGTCTTCTTTAACAGGGTTTTCATCAATTGAAATATTTTGGCTCCGTGTAATAGTCGTTTTCCCTTTGTCCTTCTTATGTTTGTTGGATTGTGTGTTAGGGTTTAAAGATTGCATGAGCCAACTCCATGGATTCTGTAATTCTCTCAAAGTAGCCATAACTAAAGTCTTAATTAGGACTTGATGAAATAGACTGCTTTTAGCATTGGTGGAAAGTGAATGCACTCTCTTTGACATATTTGACAAGCTTTTGAGTAGAAAATAAGGTAGATTTAAGGGGTAATTGCCATTTAAATGCGTTAATGTCCTAATGTGGTAGATATAGACTAGTGAAAATCTACCTTCGAAGGTGATATACCTATGGATAACAATCAGAGCAGTGTGTCATTCAGTTCTAATCCAGCTGTGAGGTACTGCCCTTTTCTAATTCGGATTTTTCTTATCTGGAAGCAGGAATTGGTTTACAAACTCTGTAACCACATGCTCTTTATTCCACCATATTTCTCCTCCAACCACCAATCTGCAAGCTTTAGCAATTGTCTTCTCTGTCACTAGCATCGACATCTTACCGATCTCCACCTCGTGACCATCAAAGTTCAGTGTGAACTCCATGGAGTCTTGCTCATCATAACCTTGAACCTTTGAGCCATCTAAGGATAAGCTTCGAGAAGTTCAGCACCCTCAGGTTCTATTCTGATTACCTATCCTCTCCTTTTTGGCGCCATCAAAACACAATGTTGTAACTAGCACTCTCAGGTTCCGAATTTTCCACCTGCAATCTATTAGTGTATAACGTTCCTCTGATCGAATACCCGCGCCTAAATTTAGAAAAAATCAAACATAGAATGACATGTTTAATATAACGATCGTTGAGAACTGGGCGATTTAAAATGAGTCCTTCGCAGGTACAAAACAATCCGATTATGAAATGGTTTGAATCAATAAATGATTCCAAACTATTGTGGGACACATGCGAACTCTGAAACCATGATTCATGTCATCATAACGAAATCTGGATGACAAGCGCATATCAAGGCATGATTATCTTGGCACTACGGGAATAGGATTATTCTCGTAGCGCTATTAATGACTTAGAAAAATTTGAATTTGTGAAGTTCAAACAGACATATAAGCTGACACCTCGTTTAAAACCATGTCTTTCAATTTCAAACTTAAATAAATTATTCAAAAACTGAAATGCAAACCATAAGACACTAAAAACAAAGATCAAAATCAACTGGAAGCAGAAAATCAAGTGTAGGTAAGAAGGGTTTAGGATTAGGATTTCTCACTAAATCAAGACAAAATTAGAGACTAACATGTGTCATGCCTTGTATGCCATTAGCTTGCGGGTTTTATCCGTGTGATGTATTATAGGCTTTACTCTAGTGGCATATACCTATAATGGGTTATCATTCCACATTAAGAAGTAATATACTCTTTCTATGTGTGTGCATTGTGAATATTCCCATATGCATAACCATTGTGAGACCAAAAGGGTGATTATGGGTCATTACCCACACCAAAAACGTTTCCAATTTGGAAGATGGATTTGAGGTGCAAGTGTTAGTTTATTGTGTTGCTTCAAACATGTTCTCCTTTTATCTTCAACAAGTTGAGCTACTAATTGCTTAGTTGTTGCAGGAGAGAAGGTGCACTAGTGATAGATATTGTCAAGCATGGCAAGTTGCTAATGAACACACCATTCATGGAGGGGTTACACATGAGGCGGGGTGCAATAATCAAAGGAGAGATATTCATTCATGGACCTGGTTTCAAGTACCTTCAGAATGTTAACAAAAATCAAAGTGTGTATCTCTAGATCTATTTCAGATACGTGCATTGGAAGTAGATCACTCTTTAGAGAGTATCATGTAAACAGTAAACAATTTTGTGGGCATCGAATATAAGAAGGAAGTTGTTGGTAGCACACTATTATGACAATATGATGTGACTAGCACAACAAGTAGGATTCACACATCAACATTAAGGCATACTCTATGGCATCATTTTGAAAGGGCGTTCACATGAGATCATGATGGATCTGTCCCATGTGCTTGTTTAGCATGCAAACCAATAAAAAATCATTGTTTGTGAGCCTAGTTTCACTCCAAATACAACAAGAATTGCCAGAAGAAATATAAATATTGTCTTTCTCTTCTATATTTAGCACATGTTTAGGGAGAAAAATCATATCCCATATTTCTAACATCAAGATCAAGAAGAGCATACTGTGACTTATGATAAAGGATAACTTGCACTTGTTAGTCACCATCACCTCTTATTTTTTATGAAACCAAAAGAGGGTATATTTTTGTGGATGCTTTTAGCATGCTAACTTTGATTTCTCTACCATCTCTAATTTGAGCACAAACACTAGTCCTTATCCCATTCCCACCAATAAACACCTATTATTTGTGCCATCCTCCTCCTAGGCCACTATAACACCTTGCAGTTGTGTGCACCATTTGGTGTACTAGATCTATATTATGTGTCCAATTTTCTAGCATATGCACTCACACTTCCACAGTCTACACATGTACACCTCAGTCCCCAACACACATCTGCCTCAAGATCTCGTGTGCACACATTTCAATGGGACACCCACACACTTAACATCTAGATGCGTTAAGAATATGCATTGTCTTTGTGCACCCATAGTGATATGTGGTGCATTGGGAGACTAACAATCACCAACAGTTATGGAACTAAACTACCTTGGAAACCGATTGGGCATTCTATCATTGATATGCAATTCTATGTATAGGATGTATCATAGGCATTGAAGCAGAGCATCTTTTCCATTTTTCACTACTTCCTCTTTTGAAGCAGAGCATATTTTTCACTACTTCCTCTGAAGTTTTAGGCTTTATAGCCTTTACATAATATTTCCAGATCCTAAGAAACTAGATCAAATATACTAAAAATAGAAGGTCAAAACAGTTTCATAAAACTAGGAATAGATCCTATTTTAAGGGTCGAACCCTTATCCTGATAATCTTCATGGCCTTTGATAGCTACAACAAATCTTCATAAGTTGGTAGATGAATTCGAAAATTTCACCTTGACAAACATGTAGTTTTTAGCCAAAAATAGACAATAAACTTGATCTTGTTTCCCCTTGCTGGCACAAAACACTAAAACAATTGTCTTTAATTATTATCTTCGCTCAGAAACCATCCTTGTATCATTTGAAATGATAAAACTGAGATATGTGCAAAAAGACTTTCATTCTGCCAATCCCTGTGCTTTCGGTGACTTGGGAGAAACATTTACAGTGATTCCCACCTATTTTATAGGGATCTGAGGCATTAAGGGTAAGGATCATGTGCATGCAGTTATATGTTGGGATATGGAGTCATGTTAAACTACTAATATTTATGATAGGGTTGTGATAAACTTGGTGTTGACCTTTGCAGTAGCCAGTAGGGTCTTCATTAGGAGGTCTGCAAGTTGGCAGTTGAAATTTTCCCAAGGATGCATTGACAGTTCACTGTATAGACTATACATGACATGATCATCTCACTTCCATATTTTATTGAGAAGGATTTCATTTTGTTTCATTCATGGAGAGTTGAGACACTAACAACAAAAGATGCTAAAGAAAAATGTTACTTTCGAAGAGTGTATTTCATGGAGGTGCCGATGTAACATCTTTATGGTTAATGATTTTAACATTGTTTTGTTCCTCCAATATGCCTGGTCTATACTTCAGAGAAAAATATGAATCCAAGCACTGTGATAGATATGGAAACTTAGGGAAATTTTTTGACATCACCTATACTGTATAATTATCAACACTGTACTAACACGAAAATATAGTTTCGAAATATTAAGGGGAAATTTAATTTGATATTTGTTCATTTTATATTCCCAAAATGTCTAAGGCCCTTGAAATACAGCATCATAAGAAACTCCCATTATTCACCAATAGTTGGCCAATCTGTCCTTGGCTAGCTTAGACTGTCGAAATTTCTGTGTTCAAGAGTTTTAATGCAAAACAAAAATTTCACCTCTATCCTATAGGTTTCTTCAATCCTAACCCTATGAATTTTCAGCCTTAGGGATGTTATGAAATACAAACAAAATAGAAGTGACAGTGGACAAATTTTCAATACATAACAGCCATGGACATCAAGGAAATCCAAGGGAAAAGATACCAAATTATTCCAATAAGTTTCATCCCTCGAGGGTAATCTTATCATGCACAAACTAGATCTGAAAACACTTACTTACAATGCTAAATACAACAGAAAAAAAAAAAAAAAAAAAAAAAAAAAAAAAAAAAAACCCTTATCTTCTTCAATTACAATGTTAAATCACTTAAACACCCTCAACGTATGTCAAATCAGCAATACATAGAGATGGAAATTAAAAACCATGAAACACATAAATGGATGAAAATCAAATCTAGAATTTACACAAGTATTGGACAACTGAAAACTTCATTAATATTGATAAATATGAAGTTCATATACATGTCATAGCCTTATCCCAAGGCTAGTACAACCCTCTTTCTCTCCAAAACCCTAGCTAGGGAAAACCAGGAAAACCCTATCTCATGCCAAGGGGATCCAACAAGCATGTCCTCCAAGGCAAGATGTCTCTTCTTCCTCTCTTCACCAAGTACAACCTAGGGTTTCATCTCAAAACCCTAACCTTCGTCTTCAAGAAATCCTAGCAAGTATGAGAGAGAGAGAGAGTACATAAGAAAATCCAAGAGAGAGATAGAAGTGGTGCACTCTTGATCACATCACTAACACGAAAACTAACATGGACTAGGTTCTTGTTATTTTTTGTTTTACTATGTCCATGATAGGAATGATGAAGGTCAAATTGCAAATAACATGCTGTCAAGTTGAGTTCTTTTTCCTTTAGATCTATCTGTCTTTTCTATTTCTTTTTTGTTTTTTTAAAGGTATTCTAAAGTCTTTTGCAGACACCCAAGCCCGGCTCCTCTACATCTAAGCAAGAAGCAAGGAGAGGTGTGTTGTAATGTGACATTCCCAGAAAACATGCAATTGTATTTTCCTATCTGTGTTAGTATATATGAATTTGTTTTTTATTTGTTTCATAGCTGCATTCTATGATGCTATAGTTTACAGCCATAGCTCTGTAGCTAATGGGGCCAAAAGACTAAACCACCATACTTGATCATTTCTTATGATGTAAGATATTATCTCTAGAAGGATAATAAATGGAACAATTGGTTGGCACTGTCTTGCTATAAAGTTGTCCCAAACTTTATGGTAGAATTGTTTTTGGCATGAGAAGTTCCTGAATTATCTGTAAAACCAATAGGTGGTGGGTTCGGTATTTTTCTTAAGGGTATTTTGTTTCTCTTAAGGTTCATTTTGGAGTTAAAATGTCTTATAGTTATGTGCTTTGATGTGCCATTGCCATCATCATCCAGAGATGGATCTAATTATGTATGAGAAATATATGATTTTGTTGGAGCACGATACCTTGTTTCCATAGTGATTATATGTAACATGTACAGGTTATATATGAACTGAGATGTAGGCATTCTGGTATATAATATCTTGTATTTTGCATTCAATGAGAGTGCAAAAATCATTTTACCACATTTTATATGAATTCCAAGATTTCAATGAATTGGATGAAGATACCACCTTAATTCATCCAAGAAAAAGTCACCTTTAATCGAGTAGCTCAAATGATATGGCATGACGATGCTTTCATGTATTTTCCATTACTTTTAGTGTATTTCTTTTCTGCGTTACTGCAATTTTTTTCCATAATTCAAAAAATCTAAATTAAATGGATGAATATAGTTTGGGATTTGCCAACAAAAGAAAGAAAAAAGGGGTATTTGCATTCATAAGCAGATAAGTAGGGTTTTCCTTTTCTTTCAGAAAGTAAATGATAGGGATTTTAGTTAAAATGGATGATGGTGATTTCAGTCCGGCATAAGTGAACATGAAAGGTGGATCTGAAATAATTTTGAATTATGGAGGCATGCTTGGTAGATGCAGTTACTACTTTTTGTTTGCATTATAATTTATTTTGTAACAAATAATTCATACCTCAAACCTCTGAAAGATGACCCTTTTTTAAGGTATGATATCAATCACCAATTGTTTTGCTTGGTTTTCTATTGCTTTCTGTCAACTAGTTCACTTTGTAACCATTTCTTGTTTGACATAAAATTAAAAAACAGTTTGAATGAATTTTTGTCGAGGTGGGAGCTGTTCACTATTATGAATATTGGAAACAAGCATCAATATTTCCTTGGAGAATATTGTACCTGTTGTTTTTGTGATTAGTCATTTTCAAACCTAGTCCCAGTCGTGGATAACATAATATTTTGATGGAGAATACAAAACCTATTGTTTTTGTGATTAGACATTTATGAATATAATTTGAAAGCTACATGCCTGATGTATTTTTTGGTTTATTTTGGTATGTGATATTGTTTACTAGATATGAATTGGTTGTTATATACTTAGATTGACGAGTGTTTTCTTTGATTGTTCTTTATAGTACAAATTGAATTTATTTTATCATCTCATCTCCATATAGTAAATAGATAATTCTAGTGAAAATACAAAAAGATAAATATTTTTAGGGAAGCAATTTATACAGACAGGCTATGGAGGTTATACTAGGAAGAAAAGGAGTGATGAAGGGGAGGAAAATTTTAATAGTTCAGGTGGGGTTGGTTCGAATAACCAAAAGCATATTCATCAGGAAATATGTGGTGGTTGGAATAACCTCAGATCGTTTGCAGGTGCACCATTTTTCGTAATTGGTTTTCCTCTTCATGCAGTGGCTTTGTATTTGAACATATAATTCTCATAGATTGAAAAAATAGCTTGAATGTTAGGACAAAAAGAGTATTTCCACTTCTAATAATTACGAAGAATCTTGGACTTCAATAGCCCAATGGATTTTATCCCCTAGCAATGTTTCTTTTCGGGGAATGGGCATGGGAAGACACTAATCACTAATGAGACCACACACTAGAGATCAATGAAGCTGGAAAAGGATGATTAACTTACTATTTTTCCTCCCTTTATGTACGCCACTGATCTCTGCCATGATGCCTGAAACAGGTCTATAGGCCACTTGTGTTTCTGTCCGTTCCAACATTCCAACAACTGGAGTAAAAAAAATTCATTGTATTTCACATCCTTGGAGTTTTCTTCCAACTTAGTTCTGATCATGCTTCCATGTCCGCTTCTTGAGGAGGCTGTATATGCATAGATCTGGTCAATTTATACTTGTATGATGAACATTCTCCCCACCAATGAATCTGTAAAAGGTGTTCATTTTCTATGGTTGAGATCAGCTTCCAATGCTTCTTCTATGGGATAAAAAAACACAGGCTACTGCGATAGGCATCCAAGATGCTCTCATAGGCTGCTCAAATGTTGATTTTAGCACCTTTTAAATTTACCTCCAGATCTTCCTAGAAATGCAAAGGCTAGAATAGGTTGGACAATGACAGAAGGCATGACCCTTCTGTAGAAACAACACTACTTTCTACTGATCTGGTGGACACATATTCCTGAAATTTCTATCTCAATCATAAACTATACATGTCCAAAATAGTGTTGTAGGCAACGTCCTTTGTCTAGGTTTGCAACCTAAAATAAATGCACTTTATATGATGGAAAATATGCATCATCATTGTGATTTTAGACATAAGGATTGTCCAAGACTTTGTGAGGAGCTAGAATCATCGTAAATTGACATGTCAAGACTCAAATCCTTGTACAAATGGTGGATAACAAATCCCTCATCCATTCCAACTGTACAAAGTATTAATCTTTGTGAAATTTCTTTCCTCGACCTTTACAAGAGCACTCCTACATGGTTTTCATGGCCTTGTTTCCATTCATTGTATTTATAAGTCAAACCGACCCTTAGATATTCTCTTGGATATGGAGGTCCTCACCTTTGATGGCAGTTGGAATTCAGGAACAAAGAAGTTGAACTTCCTATAAACAAAATCTGCAAAATTATCCAGTTTCAGAGTGAATCCTTAGATCTGTTAGCATGCAAGGGCTATCATTTTCAAGACTATTCTCTCACAACAACAGTAAAAAGCTATATTGTGTGTGATGGAGTCATGGAAATAACAAACTTTAGTGAAGGTAGTTCTATGATCAAATATCTCACGATGCCAAGGTAACTCATGTGAGGTAAGGTAAATTCACCAAATTCAAACAATATTTTCTAGTTTCCTAAAGATTCAGACATATTCTCAGCACCAACTATTACAAAGACAGTATTTCACTGTACAACTATATTTCAGAACCCCAGTTTCCTCGATGTTCCAAGGAAACAATTATTTTGGCAATACAAACTGTTGCTAATGGTTTTTTGGAAATGTACTTCTCTACTTTGTACTGGTTGTTTAAATCAACTTTTTATTGGTTTATGTTTTAAATGGACTGTATGTTTAGTATTACAGCAGTTGACTGACTCATCTTTGTTAATTTGCAGTGGCCAGCTTCCTTCTGATGGAGGTGTTGTGGATAAGATCCATTTTTTTTTACCTGATAAAGTGTTAATGGTAGTTACCTTTCTATTGTTTGGAAATATTTATGGGTCTAGCCGCTAAAGTACTTGGTTCCTTTATTTTATTCAGTTTTATTTCTCAAGGGTTTAGATTGATCTCTAATCTAATCAAACAACTTTTGTTTTTTCTTCCATTTCTATTGGTCATACATATTACATATTTGGAATAATATCTCAAACTCAATATTTTGAGTTTCTTTCTGGATGTATTTGCAGTTTCTATTACAGATCCATTATCAGATCAATTATGTTGTTCATGCTTGACATCGATGCCATCCCTTGGCTAGACTGGGTGTTCTTATTGACATTATTAATCACATAGAGTTTGTTCCCAACACTTGTTGGTAAGTGTGTAACATATTTTATTTATTTTCAGAAGATTTTAAAAATTTTAAGATGCATTTATGTTGGTGCAAAATGTTTTAACTCATTTTTTTAAGAAACTGCAATATTGATAATAACAACAAAGAGATCGAATTAATTCTATAAATTGTCAAATTTATGAAATCCTATGCTTCATATTTGTGCCATAATGGATAAGGACATTGTCATTTATAAGGATGATACATTAGTATGTAAAGGAAAAATGTTAAACATTGTTACCATGACTTCCTTTTTGCATATTGTGGTTACATTTTACAATAGAATTTGAGAATCTTTCTTTCAAAGTAGTTGAATAGTTATTTTATATGGAATAAGTGAGATTCCCTCCCATATTATGCTTCTTTTAGTATAATGGTTTTATGTTAAATGACCTTCTTTGGATGACTTTGAAGCTATCTATTCCACTTTATTCTTCTTTCATTAGGTTTCCATGAATTGCAAGATGAGTGTTGTCATCTGATTGCATCTCTGCTTGACATATTTAAATTTCTTCCCTAGGAAGACACCTCTCATGTAGTAGGTAGTCAACTTCAGGTAAGAAAATGTTTTTATTTTTTATTTTTGTGCAGTTTTTGCTTAAAACCACATTGTTGATCTTGTACAAGGTTGAGTTATTGATGGATCAGTGGCAAACCCCATAGATTTTTTCTCATGCTTAACGCATTAAGTTGTTTCTGGTTGCAGTTAATAATATCAAACTGGTTGCATGTTACTTTAGGTCTAATCATGTAAAAGATGTTGAAAGAACTGTAGAGCCATGTTCTCAAGTATTATCATTGCTGCAACAATTAACTGTGGATGTTGATCGTTCATTATATAATTCCATCAAGGTATGTTCATATATGTGTTTGGTTCTCATTTTCTAGGGACTTATTTGTTATTCTTATACAATAACTCTGCTTTTCTTGTAACGTCCCCTTCGTTACGTCTATGAATAGCGAAGTTCGATAGGAAATTTTTTTTTCCTTTTAACAAATAAGAAATTAACAACATCACCTAAATCATATCAATGCAAAAACACATGACATCATAACTAAGGTGACACATGATCAGAATA
>WSFP011384554.1:0-29306 GCA_009831015.1 Picea engelmannii
AAATAGAAGTCAACAGTGAATTAGGGTTTCAGCAGTGATTTAGGGTTTCAGCATGATTTAGGGTTTTGGAAAACTATAAAGGAAGGGTCAGCAACCTAATTCAGCATTATGCAGATTATGACTTGTCATTGAGGAGAAGAGGCGCATCTCAGGAGAGATAGTTCAGTGTATTCCAGGAGGAAGACCCCAGTTGGCTGATTTCGGTGTTGAAAGACACACCCTAGTCACCGGGAAGATCATCCAGATCTTCCATCATTCTTCAGTGCTCCCATATTCCGGGTATTATCTTTTAGTTGCTTATTTGTATTCCGGCTAAGATCCTTTTGTCTTTTGATCTAGCCGAGTGTTGTTATTCAGTCGCAGTTGCTTATTTGTATTCCGGCTAAGATCCTTTTGTCTTTTGATCTAGCCGAGTGTTGTTATTCAATCGTAGTTGCTTATTTATATTCCGGATAAGATCCTTTGTATGTTGATCTAGTCGAGTATTGTCAGTATTCAGCCACATTAAGCCATTTTTGTAATCCACAGAGATATCATAATACAAACTTGCAGTCCTTTGTCGCATTTATTATTTGTATGATCATTTATATAATGTAAACCTTTGATCCTACACACACATTAGCAGCGTTTCCTAGACTAGCCAAGTCAGGAACATTACAAAGAGAATCGAGGTTTGAAACAAAAAATCACTATGTTGTCATATTTCCCAAAAACACAACATCAATAAAAAACGCAGCGACAACCTTGGAGAGGACTTTTGAAGGCCTTACACTACTCCAAATCCAGCTCTGAAAGGCTCAATGGAAACCTGAGGGTATCGAGTTGTCATTAGACACCTCAATAAAATAAAATGGACACCTTTTGACAGATAAAAACATGTTTTCCCAAAGTTACTCCCAGAAGAGTAGCGAAGGTCTTGAAAAAGTGGCAGAGACCTGTTTTTTATCATGTGTTTTGTATTTTTCTTCAACACTGTGATCTGAAATTGCCAAAAGAGTATATATATGTGAATTAAAACTCAATACCTATCCAAGCATGTAACTTTTTCATCATTTATATCATCTGAGAGAAAGCGCAGCGTGGCCACGCTGTGCTTCTGTACATCAAAACTGTCAAAGTACCAAAAATTTCAAAAATTTGCCAAAATTGTCAAAATTCCTTACAATTTGTTTCTGGGACTCCTTGTGTGATGGGATTACACAATAAATGATGCATCATCCAAGATATCAAGTCTATCTCTCCTCTTTGGCTTCTTTAGTGCTTTCCTTAGCCTCTTTTTCATGTTGTTGAGCTAACTTCAGAATCACTACAGTTGAATTGTGTTTTAAACTCCAAAATATCAACACTACAAAGTTGAGACCCCTAATATAGATTTATGTTCATTGGAGGAACTATGCATACGTTTAAACACATATTTGACATATAGTGAACCTACAAATATTGAGAAGCAAGTGTATATCACTAATCAACCCTTGATCACTTTATCGAATGTGTTTTGTAAAATATTGGCCAAACGTTCTATCTCTATAATTGAACCCAATGATTTTGAAATAAAAAAATCAAGACATATGGTCTTCATTAGATGTCACTACATTTTGGACAATGCCATCTCCATAGGGGAGGGGATGCAATGGGATAGATTCTTGGTTATATATTCCATGATCATCAAAATCATTTTCACTAATTCATATGATATAGTGGAATTTCATTTCAATATCAACATTCTTAATGTCTTTGGTTTCAACCATTCTTCACAAATTTTGTGGATACCTTCTTTGTTGTTGTCATGATCAATTAGTTTTCAACAAGGAAAGATGTAATAAAATTGTCCACTTCAAGTTGATCACAATGTTTTCATTTGGGTGCCTTCCCTGTATGTTATGGTTGTAGAATATTTTGATATATTATTCAAAATAGGACAACTTAGGGAATTATAAAAGGGTATCTCCTTACTATCTCTTGAACAAATACTCAATACCTTGTTATGGGATAATTCCAATGATGAAGAGGGTTTTCATAGAGTTATATAGACCTTCCTAGACACATGAGTATGCATGTGTTCCTAGTGAGTTATCAGTTTCATGGAAAGGCATGAAGCATGGACAATTAACTCAATATAGCTAGTGATCTCATTTAATGAAAACAAATGCGAGGAATATAAATAATGCTATAGTTTTAGATATTGAATATCCTTCTATCTATGATCAATATCCTTTTCAAGAGAGTTTAAAAGAGATTAGGAGAATCTCTAGTTTCTCTTTCAAGAATATTTTCATTTCCATAAAAAAAATTCTATTGTGCATAATGATTAATATCCTTATTAAGGGGGTGTACAAGAGACTAAAATGATTGAACTTAATTAAGAACAAATGAGCATTTCAAAAAATAATTCCCAAGAGGGTCCTCCATTCATACATAGAATCAACCAAACATTCTCCCTGTATGTTATGGTTGTAGAATAAGGAGGATTCTCCCTGTATGTTATGGTTGTAGAATAATTTGATATATTCTTCAAAATAGGACAACTTAGGGAATTATAAAAGGGTATCTCCTTACTATCTCTTGAACAAATACTCAAGACCTTGTTATGGGATAAGTCCAATGATGAGGAGGGTTTTCATATAGTTATATAGACCTTCCTAGACACATGAGCATGCATGTGTTCCTAGTGAGTTATCAGTTTCATGGAAGGGCATGAAGCATGGAAAATTAACTCAATACTAAGATAGTGATCTAATTTAATGAAAAAAAAATGCGAGGAATATAAAGAATACTATAGTTTTAGATATTGAATATCCTTATATATATGATAAATATCCTTTTCAATAGAGTTTAAAAGAGATTAGGACAATCTCTAGTTTCTCTTTCAAGAATATCTTCATTTCCATAAAAAAATTCTATTGTGCATAATGATTAATATAATTATTAAGGGGGTGTACAAGAGACTAAAATGATTGAAATTAATTAACAACAAATGAGCATTTAAAAAAACATTTCCCAAGAGGGTACTCTGCTCATACATAGAATCAACCAAACAAAGCCTAATAAGGCTTCTCACCTTTCTCTCCAAAACTACGTAGTCTTTTCTTTCATAACATAGGTTTTTGTTCCAAATAATAAAAACCATTGATGCCAATATATGAACAAATCTTCATCATGATATTCCACAACTCAAAGTTAATGTCATTAAACTTTTCCATTTATAGCCTTAATGTGCTCATTATTTTCTTGCAACATGATTTCCTTTTGTGCAAGGTTAGATAAAAAAACATTGTCCCTAAAAACTAGGATCTAAGGAGATAAGGGTATGCTAACAAATAAAAGGAAGCAAAAGTATAGAATATGTTTCCTAATCTAATTCACAAGAGAAGAATGTATAGAAAATCTAAACAAACAATCATAGAAAACAAATAACACATAAACATCCAAAAATTACACAATGATGTTTTGGGGAAAACCGTTTTGGGAAAAATACCCACACTGCAAAGCAAGATCAATTTATTATTTAGCATCAAGTTCCAATGCCTTTATAGAGATTCTCTCTTAATAGATGGATCAACAAAAGTCAAGTTCTAGAGAAATTATGGTATCATAATGGTACTTTCAATAACCTCTTTCTCTATTTGTGCATCCAACTCAAGAACAGAGTATATAGATGTGAATTACAGCTCAATACCTATCCAAGCATGTACATTTTTCATCATTTAGATCATCTGAGAGAAAGTGCAGCATGGCCACGTTGCGCTTATGTACATCAAAACTGTCAAAATACCAAAAAATTCAAAAATTTTCCAAAATTGTCAAAATTCCTTGCAATTTGTTTCTGGGACTCCTTGTGTGATGGGTTTACACAATTAGTGATGTATCATCCAAGAGATCAAGGATATCTCTCTTCTTTGGCTTCTTTATGGCTTTCCTTAGCCTCTTTATCATGTTTTTGAGCCTAATTTTGCAAATCAGGTTCCTGGTGAAATAATGTCTCACCATGTTTCTCTGCAGCTTGGTGTCTCCGTTGGCCCTCTTCAATAGCTTCTCAAAGTATTTGTTTACTCTCCCAATCCAATACTCCTTGTTCTTATCAAACTCAGCTTCTTGTAGACTCACCAATGTTTCACCTTTGTCTTTTTCCTTGTTGGATGATGGATGACCTGGTGAAGTATTTTGATGCATTGCATTCAAATTCAAAAGTTTGTTCTCTTGTTTTAGTAATGACACCATGGGATTTTCCTTTGCAAGATCACCCTTTAGCTCTTGTATTTGTGCTTGTTTCTCTTTGATAATTTCTTCATTTTATTTGTCTGCATGGTCAAATATCTCTTGCTCAGGAGGTATCTCCTCCTCAAAATGATGCAATGGGGAGTCATCTGCATGCTTAGGTGAATGGTCCAATTCTCCCTGAACTTGTTTCACCGTGTTGTCCTCAGGAATTTGCCTAGTTTGTACCCTAGTCAACATTCTAGGTGTAGACATCTTCTTGGTGCTCTTAGGGGCAAAAACCAATTTTTTCCCTTTCTGGTAAGTTTGTGTAATCTCTGCCACATGTGTCTTTCTAGTTGACAACCTGTTGGATGAGCCAACCTCCTATGGCCTTGGTGGGGCTAATGAAGTGTTTTGACTACTAGGTTGACTAGTAGGAGGCAGAAGAGAAACTGACCGGATGAAATCCTCCCAAGGCATGTTGATTTCCGAAAGTTTTTGGATGACCATGACCTTTACCAAACCATGATGAAACAAAATTGTTTTGTGATCTTTCCCTTTGCTTTGTACCTTTTCTATCATTTTGACCAGGCTTCTGAATAAGTAATGAGCCAAGTTAATAAGTGGCTTGATGGCAATGAAATGCATCAACAACCTTATGTGATACTGGTATAGTCTTGAAAATCTCCCTTCACAGGTAAAGTATTTTATGATCATCTTCATCAACAGGGCATATCTATCTAGCAACTGTCTGAATGGAAAAATATGAGTTGGAGTATCTTTATAGTGTGGTTTCAAGAAAACCTTGAAATTTTCAATGTCCAAATCCATTCCTTTAAACCAGATTTCTCCATGATTGGGAATACCTGTAGCTGTGGCAATGACATCTATGGAAATAGTGAAGTCTACCTCTGCAATTGTGGTCTTATCCTTCTTGAAATTGGTGGCAAAGAGGCTGGTCAATTTAGCATGGAAGCCCACCTCTTGAATTCTTTCACAAAACCCTAGGCAACCAACATCTTCAAATAATTTCTTAATGAAAGGTGAGGCCATGATTTCTCTGATATGTTTTGGCTCATACCTGGACACTTTCCCACCCTTATTGTACCTCCTTTTCTGAGTATCACTGCTTCCAGTTTCCATGATGTGAAAATCCTAATTTTCAGTGGGAAACGGAAGGGGTAAGGTATAATTTGTGGAAACAGGGGATAAGGGACAATCTGGTAGATGGAGGGAAAGTAGTGGTTAACTGTTTTCTAAACTCTTGGGGAAATTGTGGAGAGTAGGGATTGGTGTTAGGGAGTGTAGGTGAGGGCGTTTAAGCACAGGATGCGGGTTTGTACAACAAGAAATGGAAAAATATGGTTGAAATATTAAGATGCAACAAAACCCTAGGAGATGGTTTTTTACTGAGATGTATGAAGAAAATGAAGAAAACAAGGGTAAAGGTGGTGTGAATGTGGCCCACTTACTTGTTAATGACGAGATGGACCTATGACATGGTGAAGAAAACCTCTGCAATGACTCTACTTTTCTTCCTTTTCAAGATCACAACACTTCTGCGAGACGTGCAACGAGGGCTGCCAGAAACGTAGCACCTTCCAGAAACGCAACACTTCTTCCATACGCGCAACACTTCTGCCAGACGTGAAGCACTTCTTCCAGACGTGCAACACTTCTTCCAGATGCGTAGTAAGGGATCTCTATTGTGTTAATGACAAAGAACCATATTATAGTTTCCCAGTGCCCAATTGATGTGTTGTCATGCCAAGTCATATCCAAACATACCCACCTCAGACATGCACAAACATAACTTATGTGCTAGATGAAGGCGTGGAAAATAGATAAATACTATAACCAATATTCACTTGACTTCTTCTCCTCAAAATATTTGTAACATAACAATATTGTGAGAGCCTTATCCCCACCACTATTGTGGGGTTCTTCTCATCCACTCAATTTTAGCTAACATTTTCATATGCTGACTTGTAATGGTATCAAATAAGTAGAAGTTGGAGTTTTTACATAATAATGATTCCTTCTTTGATTTGAATTACTTAATGTGATTCATTACGACACTAAATATTGGATAAACTGATAAACACCACTTGACATTTGACACTTGATGGTGGCAATGACAAGACAATGGACCAGCTCAAATTCCAGAGACAAATTAACAAGGTAAAACAACATCATTACTACCAATTGACCAACATCTGACATCTCACAATAATACAATCTCAGTGTCCCTAACTATTTTGGTGTCATTGCCATAATGGGCAGTTATATAAGAAGACATATGTTATTTTTAAATAACATGTCAACCTAATAGTATGCATACATGACCAATGAATGAATGATAATTAGTATATCTAAGAGATGAACAAGAGTGGTTAGTGTACACATTGACTTATGATTATTGTATTGAAATGTGTTTGGATTATTTGGGAGTTATTCTCCTAATATTATGGATTTATTATTGTTTAACTCATGGTCAAAGTTCCATCAAGTTGTGCATTACCTACCACCTCACTACACGATTTCCCACAGGAGTGGCAATATCCACATGGTTGAGATGGACCTTGATGGTGAATTTCCACTTTACCAATTTGGAATCTCCCTCCAACATGTGATGCTCTTGGAGACCAAACCTGGCCATTGTTGCAACCCCTAAATGCACACTTGAACAAATATACCAGAAACATAAGAAAACAACAACAACATTCAAACACCATTCAAACCTGTTGGTGCCTCCTATAGATCTATGAAGATTAGAAAGTCTCATGTCATTCCCTAGCTGTCATACGGATCCACACCCTTCTTTAAAGATAGTACTAAGTAAATGCATGTTACAACTGATAAAGCAAACTCTAGCTAACTCGAATGCTAAATCTAAACAACAGTTCTAAATCTAGGAAAAGGATGAGACTAGTGCATACATGCATCCTCACTTTCTCACTGTCTATCATTCCAACACACTTCCCAAAGAAGAGTAGTGTTAATCCATCGCTATGCTCTCTCTCTGTTGCGCACAAGAAACTAACTTAGATAGATCTCCTGTGCCATTAAGGATCTACTATGCATGCTGGCTGCACCCAGTTGTAGGAGAATGCTAACCTAGTATCCAGGTAAACTCTATCAATCTAGGTTCTAACTCTAGCTAACTGGAATGCTAAATGTAAACAACAGTTCTAAATCTAGGAAAAGGATGATACTAGTGCATACATGCATCCTCACTTTCTCATTGTCTATCACTGCAACACACTTCCCAAAGCAGACTAGTGTTGCACCATCACTATGCTCTCTCTCTGTTGTACACAATAAACTAACTTAGACAGATCTCCTGTGCCATCAAGGATATACTATGTATGATGGCTGCACCCAGTTGTAGGAGAATGCTAACCTGGTATCCAGGTAAACTCTATCAATCCAGGTTCTAACTCTAGCTAACTGGAATGCTAAATCTAAACAACAGTTCTAAATCTAGGAAAAGGATGAGACTAGTGCATACATGCATCCTCACTTTCTCACTGTCTATCACTACAACACACTTCCCAAAGCAGACTAGTGTTGCACCATCACTATGCTCTCTCTCTGCTGCACACAAGAAACTAACTTAGATATATCTGTTGTGCCATCAAGGATCTACTATACATGCATCCCCACTTTCTCACTATCTATCATTGCAACACACTTCCCAAAGAAGACTAGTGTTGCACCATCACTATGCTCTCTCTCTGCTGTGCACAAGAAACTAACTTAGATAGATCTATTGTGCCATCACGGATCTACTATACATGAATTTTCATTTTCTCACTATCTATCACTGCAACACACTTCCCAAAGAAGATTAGTGTTGCACCATCACTATGCTCTCTCTCTGTTGCGCACAAGAAACTAACTTAGACAGATCTATTGTGCCATCAAGGATCTACTATGTATGTTGGCTGTACCCAGCTATAGGAGAATGATAACCTAGTATCTAGGTAAACTCTATCAATCCAAGTTCAAATTTTTTTGTCTCCCTCTTGGACCTTTATTTTTACTTTTTTGAGCAGCAAAAGGGATTTTAATCCCACTATACATTCCTCCTCTAGGATTACGCTTTTGTAAATCTTACTACTACATTCTACTTTGATTGTTTATTTCTTATTCTTAGCATTTTTGGTTGCGCATAGATGTTTTCTCCACCTACATAGATAAAGTATTTATGGGTGTTATGGGTGACATCTACCAATAGATTCCAGACTTTTATACAACCGTGTACTTTTCTGTAACTTGTTGGGACTCCATAGCCTTTTGGTAATTATACCAAGTAGGATGAATGGTTATGTGAATTTTTTTTCTCCAAGGAAAAACATATTCATATGGAGGGTGGCTGAACCCCCAACCACAATAGCAGTTGGTAACCCAACGAGACCTATTCTGACTTGAACCTCAGTGAGAATAGAAAGGGAGACCTCATAGTGAACTCCCCCTTGAAATAGTCTGTTTTAGATGGTTGAGCTAACCCACTAGGCTAATGGTTATAAATAAAATTGTGGTCTTATCTTCAATTGCAGATGGTTTATAGTTGAAAAATATCCCACGCTCTTTTGTCCCGGAAAAAATGATGGGTTGGTAGCCTTAGTGTCCAAATGTGGAGATAATGGTGAGTTATCATGGTTAGTGCATTGGGGAAAGTAGTCCAATACTCTTTAGCACAAGAAGCACATGCCCATATTGAATTGAAATTCCCTGCAATAAAACAAATATGATCAGTGAACATCATTCTTCAACATTCAAAATACATCAAACACTACATCAGAAAGTGTTGTCATCAATATTAATTTATGTCGCATTAATAACACTTGAGTTAGGATTGTCCAAGACACGGTCCTTTTCCAATTATTTACTATTGAAATATGTGATCCAAAAATGGTAGGCTTATGGCCCATCTATCTCATCAATATGGATACTCTACGAAAATAGACAATGCTTCTCTGCAACCTCTATTTAGATTTGGGGTTTGAATTTGGTTCACTTGCTATTTCTTGTAATGAAGGCTTTGTTTCTTGCTTTGGTTGAAGACTTCACTGGTCTGTTTGCACTGCTAACTAAAGGTGCCCACATAGGATTTTCATTATGCAAACAAAGTCCAAACTCCATTTACTTCAACTAATGTGTTTACATATGTTCTACCAATCTACAAGAACTTCTCACTTCTGCCTGGATTCATAATTATAGGATATCTGAAACAACTAATTGATAGAACACACGATGGTTGTAAGTGCCATTTTAGCACACACACACACCCAGAGGGGTTGTCGTAGGTTGCTCACCACCTTTTGAACCGAGGGAAGTTCCCCACGTTTTGTACAGAGGTGAATGGATGAGGTTAAATATCAAGATTTACATCTCAATAACTACCAGTGAATTAACAGATAGAGGATGGTATAATGGGAACCAACCAATAATGTAGGCAATGGGGAAAATTGCTATGATTAGAAGCCAACCATACTCTTAAATTCATTTAGTGCTGGAATTCAACAATCAAACAAATTCTAACACTATTTGTTGCTTCCACACATATGAGCATACATATCTGCTTATTCAATGGATGGGGTTAAACTCACCAGCTATTCAATAAATGACAATTTTAAGTTCCCAATTGATTCAGTGCTTAGGGATTTAGGAAATGACATCCAACACATACACTGAAGGCATTGGCTGTAGTATATGAATCAATAGACCAAAAAATAAGTCCTTTTAGTGATAATGCCAATCGATGCTGTAACTATGGAATGTAATCCACGATTCCAAAAATCAACAATTATGGTGCCAATTCAATAACAAGTGAATAGAACAGAGTGTGAATCACTATGGTTGGTACACAACAACCAAATTCTCATTTTCCTTAATGTTGGGAGTTAAAACGAATTGAAGAGAGTTCTAATACAAGAACAAGATATCAAGCTCAATAAGACCTTCACTGATTGGAAATTGGATCTATCCACAAGAAAAAAATGTCTCCCAGTGTGCATCATCCAATATAATATATTCAAGGAAGAAAATTTAAGCTGAAGGGCATAAAAGAAATGGAGTTCTACTCTGAAAATAAAACATAGTATATATTTCATATCTCCACTAAGGAAAGAGTTACAAATATCTCAACTATTGAATTGTTGACATTGATAAATTACATGATGTACCTTTGTTTCAGATAGATGAAATTGATACCTGAGAAATTCTATGCCAAATATTATCTATTTTCCAAAAGAAGAATCCATTGAGGGAAATAGTAGTAAAGATGCTGAAGATGAGATCAACGTTAAATTACAAGGGAGGATTCTTTTGGTGTGATGCATATTGAGGCTGCTTGTCTTGAGCTAAATAAGTCTTCTAGAGGCATCATTGTCTTATTTTAGTAGTAACATGGAAGAAGATGGTGTTAAAATGTGTTCTCCAGAGATGGATAAAAAATGCCTTGACTCTTTAAGTCAGATGGACCAAGCTAGGGAGATATCAGAAGCCCATGTACAAAACTTCCATCAGCGATTGATTCAATGAGAATGTGGCCTTGTGATCAATCCACAAACATAAAAACAACCATGTCAAGGGGGAAAGAAGCAACAATCTATTTTACAATTGGGAAATATGGACCCCTGAGTTTATCTTGGCATGATATACAATGTGAAAATATTTAGCATATGTACTATCCCTTCAAGTGATCATTTTCCTTAACGCTGGGAGTTAAAATGAACTGAAGAGAGTTCTAATACAAGAACAATATATCAATCTCAAGAAGACCTTCACTGATTGAAAATTTGATCTATCTACAAGAAAACAATGTCTCCTAGTGTGCATAATCCAATCTCAGATATTCAAGGAAGAAAATTTAAGCTAAAGGGCATAAAAGAAATGGAGTTCTACTCTGAAAAGAAAACAGAGTATATATTTCATAGCTCCACTAAGGAAAGAGTTACAAATATCTCAACTATTGAATTGTTGACACTAACAAATTACATGATGTACCTTTGTTTCAGACAGATGAAATTGATACCTGAGAAATTCTATGCCAAATCTTATCTCTTTTCCAAAAGCAGAATCCATTGAGGGAAATAGTAGTAAAGTTGTTGAAGATGAGATCAATGTTAAATTACAAGGGAGGGCTCTTTTGGTGTGATGCATATTGTGGATGCTTGTCTTGAGCTAAATAAGTCTTCTAGAGGCATCATTGTCTTATTTTAGTAGTAACATGGAAGAAGATGGTGTTAAAAGGTGTTCTCCAGAGATGGATAACAAATGCCTTGACTCTTTAAGTAATATGGACCAAGCTAGGGAGATATCAGAAGCCCATGTACATAACTTCCATTAACGATTGATTCAATGAGAATGTGGCCTTGTGATCAATCCACAAACATAAATTAACCATGTCAAGGGGGAAAGCAACAATAATTTGTTTTTCAATTGGGAAATATGGACCCCCAATTTTATCTTGGCATGATATACAATGTGAAAATGTTTAGAATCTGTAGTATCTGTTATCTGCACGGGCAGTATCGTGGACACCATGAGATTATTAATTTAAGCAATGTAAAATATTTCTTATTTAGAATTTTTAGATAATCACTGTTTTTCCTTGCAAACTTTAGGATTCTCACACCATTTGAATGATATCCCAATGGACAATGCCTTTACAAATTCAATCAAATTTACAAACTTCAATGTGATTCTTTTCTAAAATAGGTACAGACAATTGTTTCTTGAACTTGATCGTCTTTTTTGAAGTTGAATGTCCTTTTCCTTTAATTCTTGATTTGTCTATATTTTTAACTTTTAGTCTTCAAGCTTTTGTGGCCATATTTGAATTTCTTGGAAAACATGTTGAATACTTTTAGAAGGCTGCAGTTTCATAAGGCCATTTCTCTCAATGTTTTCAACAATCTTACTGGACCAGACAACCTTTCATCCAATTTTTGTATGTAAACCTGAGGGTTAGGGTTGGTTGTTGCCTTGAGTTAGGAAATTGTTACTCACATTTGTTATATCTAGGAAATACTCTATATTCTTGGATCCAGTATTAGAGCACAACCATGTTTCACCAATTTTATTTGAAGTTGCACATTTATATTAGTAGAAAAACAAATTTACAAATACATAAATGCCTCTTCCCATACCAAATAAAATAGCTCAAAAAACATGATTCTCCTAAGAATTTGAAAAATGTAAATTAACCCCAACACAAGCACCATTATCCTCAGCAATGAAAATGAAAATGAAAATCCCCACTCCCCAAGTCTATCGTTGTTATATTCATCAATTAGGAATAGAATGGAACAAATTAAACTCCTATAAAAATATGCTAGACTTGGGATCATCTTATAGTCAACTAATGTAGCCATTATACAAAAACTCATCAAATATTGGCTAGAAATGTAGTAATAAATTTAGGGAAACAATTGATAACTTGGAGCAAAATACATTTTTTTCATTGTAAAAACTGTAATTTTATTCATATTAAGATAGAATTACATTTAAGAATTTAAGAATTTATGTCATGTTCAACAAAGAGAGGGAAATAACTACTTCCCATCTAGAATTTTCTTGATAGTATAGAATATTACAAATGTTGGCTTCCACAAGGGAGCAAAAAACTAGTCTCTGAACAACACTCAGAGTTCTAAACTTATATTTATCAAAAAGGTTTTAACAATTTTCCATATAGATAATCAAAATAAACCAGTAACCCTCCTAAATCCCCATTACATCAACACCAATATATACTCCTCCATCCAGAATAAGCTCAAAACAAAGTGGGATAAAAATATGCAGAGTGTTGGCTATCCTTAAGCTCTTGAATATGCCATTGTCCATTCTCCAATTGTAGACCAGCTTTTGAAATTCCATCTGATTTTCCATTTATTTCCCTGTACATGTGATGAAAAGAGGTTGAGCTAAAACACTTAAATTTAATCAAATTTTGGCCTAGAAATGTAGTAATAAATAACAAGTAATAAAAATTATGTGAAAAAAGCTCAATGAACAAAATCATACCTTCTCTTGCCAAAATAAATTAAAGTAGGAAATTTCAAAATTAGTTCTAAAATATAGAGATCACAACTAAGATCGGAAGAGTTTCCTAACATATGGTTGGAGAGGATTCACCTTGTGTCATGTTACTCTAATTTMTAATGTATGGGGATGAACACAACTTTTGCACATGATKCTCTTCTCTTGTCTTTTACCAATYTGTCTGAAAGAAATCATTAATMTGTAAGTAATAAACTATGTTTATAAAATGAAGAAACATACATAAACTATCRAATTCTCACCCTTTTTCCATTGTGAATAAAATATAAGTCTTCCTCAAGGCTCAATTCCTCTTCGAATTCAAGGTGTCTTATAACTTCAAACAAATTCCAGTTTTCTTCCATGTACAATGTTTTGAAATGTGCACCATCCTTCAAAACATCAATGGATATTAGAGGAGAATGAGTGTCATCGTCATTGTCTTTCTCTATTGGCATCCAAATCCAATCCATGTTCTCCCTTATCTGCCTAAAACGTCGAAACTTAAAAGAAACATAGAGAGTTTGTCTCGGTATTGAATATCTACAGGTTAAAGAGAATGCAAAAATAGTTAGAAAGTGATGTCAAACATTGTGAAAGTCAAAGAAAAGGAAAAACCAAAATTGTAAAACATTACCTAAAACGAAGCGTCTCTACACTCAACACACATTTTAATTGCTCTCCATTCACACCATGTAATCTTGTATTCCATCTAGAGTAAAATAAGTTGGATAATAACATGTTAAAGGGGTTTGTGCAAGAATATGTCTTCTTAGTCATTCGAATAGAGTCCTCTTCCTTGAACACTTCAACAAAAACAAAAAATGGTAAGTGCATACCAAAATGATCACATGCACCACCCTTCTCCCATAGACCAGATTGAATTTCAAGAACTAATTTTGAACGTATGCAATAAATTAATGTTGGATTAGAATTTGGTAAGCCAATTTCACGAAGTGTAGGTAACTTGGCTTGTTCAATTCGTCCAATCCTTTTAATACGTGGATTAAAGTAATCATACTTATAAAACTAAACCCCTTCTTCCCTCAATGACATGGAATTCTTTCCCTCATAGAGTATCTCTCCTATTTGTGATTGGAAAACACGTAAAATATTGGTAATACTCTCCACAGGATACCATTCTTCAAAATCAGAAATGAACAAAGCTACACATAAAAAATATAAACCAGATTAAGTATCCATCTAAGCTAGGGCATTCATATTTGAATACTCAAATCCCAAATTAAAAAAGAAAAAAAGAAAAAAAAACTTCAATGCTTACAAAATGACAATCCCTTACAACTTAGTCCAATTTGAGGAAAATTTTCTTGTTTGGAAATAGACTCTTTGAGTATGTCCTTGCGATCATACACATGAGCTATAAGCACCTTCTCCACCTTTTCACCCTGTTGGCTCCGCTTAAATTCCCTTACTACACCTTTCCAATGACATTTTAAATCGTCTAGTCTTCTTTTTTTTGCCCAAATTCAATTCCTTGATGGTTTCAAAGTAACCCAAGATCCAATGGACACCCATAACATGATCCACTTACCTATTTCATCCTTTGCATTCTCAACTATAATAGTTTCCATCTTTTCTGAAGATCTACGAGTGCCCATTTCATTGCAAGAAAAAAACCAAGGATCCATAGGAAAAAGTTAACAAGAAATTCAATTCAACAACATTTCAAATTAAATAAAATGGAATTCCTATATTGCCTTTTATGGGATTGTTGTATGGGAATCAAATAAAATCATCAACAAATGAATTAAACAAGAATATAGCAATGCTACACTGAACAACAATGTAAACAACATAATTGAACAAGAAGGATAGTTTGTTACTCTGTAGTATCATGATATTCATTCTTGCTACATTTCTTTCAACATTGAAATCAACTCTTGAAAAAATGTTTTATTCTTATGAAGCCACCTTCAACAGAAAACTTTTAAGCGACAAATTCAAAACACTTCTCAAGACTCCTTTCCCCTTACATCCATTCATGTATAAATATGCCCGAGCATCAAAGGTTATTCCACATTGGGAACCGTCATAGAAGGAAAATGAAATCTCCTTATAAATGAAGTAGCATCCTATACCTCTTGAACAAGTGGAAGTAATGAGTGAGAGATTCATCATTTTCTTTGCAGTGAACACAACAACAAGGATCATGAATCCCCCTATATTTTAGGTTTGTTTCTTGGGGATTTTAGAAAGGTTAGGCTGAAATACCTAAGCCAAAAATAGGAGCTACAAGACCTTTGTAATCAACAAACATTGCCCAGAAAATACTAACATCCTTATAACTAGAAAGAACAACAAGGAACAATAATTTCATAAATTGATTAGAGAGGGAAATTGATTAGAGAGGGAGTAGTGATAAGGCTTGAATCAGAAAACATTAGGTAGGATACAGATGAAATAGGGATTTAAAAAGGTAGGATAGGGCTTGAAACTGGCTGGAAATAAGTTATAAAACCACAGTCTATAATATTTAGAGATGACTTAGGTGTTTTTTTACATCAGCAGGATCAACAAAGCCTTGGGATTCTCCTAAAAGTCATTTTTTTCATACTTCTATTTGGAAACAATGATGAGTTTGTGATAGTAAGCACATCCCTTGGCCAAATCTAGTTATTTATCTTAGCAACAAGAGAAATGATAGCAGTGAGTGTTGAGGGGGGAAATATCTTTAAAGGAGTTTTGTTGTGCCAAGCCTAATGGGATTATCCTATAGGACCAACTTGTAAGCCAAATGGAGTGAACGTTACATAATTATTATTGATTTTAGGAATATAGTTAATTATTAAACAAATAAAAATTCAAATAAGTCATAAAATATTGAAATGATAAGATCTAATTCAGACTACTGAGTGTTTGTTTTGATCTTCTGTCTGGGAAGGTGGATTTGAATATGTCATTGGTAACATAAAATCTATAAATATTTGATCTAATTAGATAAGGTTGAATGTGTGACTGGAAATCTGGGAATTATTGAAACTACTTCCTTGAAATTTGTTGAGTGCTTTCAAATATGGATTTGATCCACTGTTGACTATTGATTTTGAGGTCTTGAACACTCAAATTTCCATGTGCTTTTCCACCTGTGTTTACTATGTGTGATATTCCACCTTCCAAGTGTGTATAGACCTTATCTTTGTCATGAAAGATAACTTTCTCCCCAACCAACAGAAGGAAGTTGCTTTGAAACAAGGAACTCACAAGCCTTATGAATGTTTGAACAATAGCAACTTGTATAAAGATCCTACTCTTTGGAATTTCCTTTCACTAATGATAGTGATATCATCCAACTTCCCACCATTGTATATATTTTAACCAGCTACTCAATCTGTATCTAAAAAGAGGATTTTAACCTATGTTTTGATTAGGATACAAAGCATCAATGACCAATTAGGGGCAATAGCTACATAAAAACAAGGAATGTGGTGAGGATTATACCCATATGTCAATGGACCAATGGAGCAAGTTTATGAAGAGTTCACTTTTTTGGAAACTCACCAACAATCAATTTAGCTGTAATAAAGATAGAAAATCGGTTGTGCTAGAATATGATTGAAGTTTTGTTGACTCACCTTTCTCAGTCCTCACAACAACAATGGCATCTTAATATGTCAATATCAATTAGTAGGTATTAAGTCATGGGAAGGATTCTCTGCAGGCCTAATCTTCTTTTGCTGCAGCCGAATTGGTCACAATATTGTTGCAAGTGTTTTCCTTCCTTCATGATATGAAAATAAACAAAAAATGCAAGGAGGTTTGATGCATTTTTAATATACCACTATGAAAATAGAAATTCATCTGTTTTTTATTTTAAAATGATGAATTATATTTAAAATGTCAGACATGTTTGGAAAGTACTACAACTAGGTGGTTTGGTGGTCTTTAAAGAGTTGTTCTGCTAATCTGCAAGGTGATTATATGATTGATGAAGACTAGACCCTTAATCACTTTTACTAGGTTTGGAAGAGTTCAACTCTTTGAAGAACATTATGAGCCGATGACCTTATTTTGTGTAGGATGGTCTTAAGCCTTCACTACTTGGTTGGATTTTAGCAAGGACAGTTTAGTTGGTTACATGGAAACAATACATTAATGTTTGGTACTTGGTGAATGAGATTTGGTATTTAGTGAATAATTTTGTGGTCGATGAGATTTTCTTTCCTTCTACTAAAATGACACAAGTAAGTTGTAGCTACTTCTGTCCTCTATTGTATCTGGAATTATTTGAATGTTCAAAAGGCAAGGTCTTTTACTTCTTTGGTTACTAAATCTTAGTCACCTATTACTTGTGGATTTTAATGGTCTGATGATGAAATGGTCTTCAGTGTTGGCCATGCCTTGTAATGCTACAATTTTCCCCAACACATTATAACGATTGAGCTTCTTGAGTGTCTCAGGTCATACTGACAATTTCCAGATGAAACTTTTCCTCTAAGTTGACATGAATTAACACTTAGTGGTCCATATTCAAGAACTTGGATTTCAATTGGATCTTTCCTATGTATTGCTTTACACGAAAGGTATGAAGGCGATATTTATATATATATATATATATGACTATGACTATGAATCCAGAGAACTTTTTCCGGTCAATTCAGACTTGTTTTGTGGATCCTGAATTTTTCTATGCCAGAAATGACTTCCAAGATGTTTCCTGAAGGATGACTTTTAGAAATCGCTAATGCTATTTCTTGCTGGTCTCTATAAATTTTTGGAAAGTGTCCATGATTCCAACAAATTTTGAATCTTTCTTAGTTAAACAATTGAAAAAAAAACTACTTGATCCCACTATCCCTAATGCAACTATTCTAATCATGAAAATATAATAACAAAACAAAAAAAAGCATGTTGTGAGGTTCAGTGCAAAGAAAAGTGAAGGTTTTCTGGTAACGAAGAGAGTGGGATTTTTTGGCCCGAATTTGGCCACATAATTCAATGACCCGCAATTTGTTTGTTATTATAGCAACAGTTTGTAACAAAAATACACTCCAGTCCTCCATAATGCCCTCACTATCCTTCTGTCAGCTCCCCTTTGTCATTGGTCTGCACTATGCTGCCAGATCTAGGGTTCGACCCTTCTCCAGGAAGCAATTGCAAGGTTTGACCCTCCTCACAAGGGTTGCTAGGGCTAGAATGACACCTCAGAACCTCCTTTCAAAGATGGAACAACCCACCAAACCCTCAAGCGACATATAAAAGGATTGTAGTAACCCTCGACATGTATGGTAGTGATAGTGAATCTTCCTCAGCTTAATAATAGAGTGTGGATTTCTAGCTGGTAAATTATGCTCCTTCAGTGCACCTTTCTGTAACCTCTAAACCTCTGAACAAGCACATATAGGGATTTTACTTCCATCCCAGTTGACCTCAATGCATTAAAACGCGCCAAAGAATGTTGTTAATGTGAAGCCTATAAATGTATTAATATTCAAAACACCATTTCCTTCATTTATTATAATTATTGCATAATGAGATAGCACATTAATTCAATGCTCTATAACCAAGAAAATTTTGAATTTTGGGCACCGGGGGAAGAGATTACGTGTAGATTATACACAATATATTATCAAAAAATTGTGATTATCTCCATATTATATAATAAAAATTTGTTTAAGACATGCACCTCTTTTAAATTTTAGAAAATTTCGATTGGCTAATACATGATGACATGGAATTTGTATTAGGGTGGGTAGGACCATTTTTCAACCAAATTTCCCCTAATGGTTCTGCCTAGCGATTATTGATCGTTGCATAAATCTGGTGGCTAGTACTCGCTCTTCCCATCGGGGCCTTTCCTTCTCTATGAACAAAGCCTGCTTGTAACTCTATACAATCACACTGGTAATGAGGTCCTCCACACCCCCAACAAGTAACCTAGGGTGGAACCTAGGTGATTCCCTGTGAAGGCCTCTGAAATGAGTTCCTTCCCATGGAGCCCCTACCCCTACTTGATTCTCCCTAAGAAGGTCGTGGAACTACCTGCATCGTTGGCAATGAGTGGGATGTTGCATTCACTGCCATTGAAAAACCTGATGTAACTGCTCTAAGAGCGACTCTATTTCCATAAGGAGGTGGCCTGGAGCTTCCTCCCCTAGAGAAGGTACTAGGGTCCTTCCCCATGAATCCAGGATGTTGTGGAATGGTTGACCTCATACCTTCGTTTAATCTCATATGCTCGTCCGCGTAGCGAGCATTTTCAACTACTCTAGCTACTGATGATGGTTTCCACATCCGTGCGATGGCCCTTTATCTTAGGATTTAACCCATACACAAAACTTTCTTCCTGTCGTTGATCAGTATCCATGTACGAGACATATTTTACTAACTCCATGAACCCGATCTCGTACTCTTCCATGATCATGTTTCCTTGAACTAGAGCATGAAATGATCCTACTTGTTGTTCCTCGTATTAAGACGAAAAATATTTCCTCTGTAACATTTCCTAAAAAAGATCCCATGAGACGGTGTCCGGGTAAGGTGTAACTACCTCTCCAGATTACCTCACTAGTTCAAGGCACTATCCCTCAATTGAAAGATCGTTATCTTCACCTTTTATGTGGAAGCATAGTCTCTTAAGGCAAAACATTACATCATTCCTTCCAACCATGTCTCTACATGTTCACTTGCACGACCCTTAGAAAACTCTGGGAGTTTGATCTTTTGTAGTTCTTCGGTGATGTCCCCTAGTGGAGGCCTGATCCAGGGGATCAAATTTTGTTCAAAAATCAAAGTGCTCATAATTGCTTCAAATCGAACAGGCGCGTAGGCCTCGTCGTCATGAACCCAACGCAACTCGAAGGGGTTCAAACGAACATCGGATGAGGGAGATATCGCGTTTTGTTCAAATTGTCAAATAAGCAAAAACAAATTGTTGACTGTACAGTCCATACAGTTGCTGACATGGCAGGGCCATACGCTGACGTGGCAGGTGCTGAGTTGGAAGACAGTTGGCAGTTGGGCGGTCGAATCATTTCTTAACACGTGGCATATCTTTGACAAGTGGGATGGTGCCACGTGGCCCAGACATGGGCTGCCACATGGCACCGTATTTAATTTGGTTGGTTGTTAAAATTATATGGAGTCCGTGGGGATCGAACCCAGGACCTCCCACCTAGGTGGAGCGCCTTCGCATGGCGTGGGTTACCAATAGCCCGCGCTATGTGTCTTGTTATATAAATGGTTTCATTTATATTTGAATTTGAATTGTATTATGTTTTGGGCGCGGTCCGAGCTGGGGCTAAGCCCCAGCCTCCATTCACATGTGGATCCATACGACCATGCCGCACGCGCATTCAAAACCCTGCGCGCCTGGACACTTGGTTCTTAACCATAATTTTTAAAACTTAGCCCTTTTATGTGCGGAGGTGCGGTCACATGGCCATGCGCCCAACAACTTGCGGTTAGGGGGCTAGGTTCCCTAACTGTTCTACAGTTGCACACGTGTTGCGGTTATGTGCCGGTGCTAGGTTTAAACATGAAAAAATGCACAGAGGCTAGGTTGGACACACAGAGGTGCAATTTGGAAATCCAGAGATAGCAAGTTTGAAGGGGAACTTCCAAAACGCCTATCTTCTTCAATTTTTGGCCAAATCAGGTGTTGAAAAAGCCCAGCTAGGGGTTTTTGGATGTTTTGAAGCCATTGGAGCCATCTATTTGGAATTTTGAGCATTGTAAAGCACATATTTTATCACTTTGAGAAAATAATATAAAAGATCCATTAGAAGCTGGACCAGGAGATGTAGCCCAAGAGAGGGGTGAACTCCTTTATCATTTGTTGTGTTATGTGTTTACTGTTAACTGTATTTGCCGGTTAATATTTGCATCTTGAATGTGTACTTTTCTATGAAATTTGTGTTTGCAAATTGATCCTTTTGCATAAGCACACTTAATTAAAACTTTGCAAATATTTTCAAGATTACAAGCCTTTATCATTTTTAGATCAAGGCCCTTCCTCTGAGTCCCTTGGTGATTCAGGGTTACCCACTCCATATGGTGGGGGTTCCACTTTGACATCTTCTGACTGGTGTCCCTTTAATTTCTCATTAATAGCCTCCAAAGAGCGCAAAATGAGAGATAATTTAGGCGATGGTGGTGGTAGCGTCGACGTTGGCGGTCCTTGTGACGATGCCCCTCGACCTCGATTTCCCCGAGTCCGAACCATATTGAATAACTGAATATGCATCAAACCAAATGCTTATCAGGGAAGATTTTAAGGCATTCCACATTTTCTCAAACTTATACTTGCAAACATAGGGTTAGGCGTAATTTTTTTTTTTACTTGTCTGTAAACAAACATTACTCTCTTTAGGGTAAGTGGCTAAAGGTCGAGGTCGAAAGCCTCTAAGCTTGGTAACTTGTTCGGGTAAGTTGCTAACCAATCTTACCCTGCTAGCTGTGCCATCCCTATAACATACTCACTAATATACATCAATTCCCCTTTACTAACATTAATAAATAGCCATAAAGTTTTGCCAAAAAGGTATTTTTTTTTGTATTCATAAAAAAAAAAATCTAATATTTTATAATTTTCTATATATATAAAAATAAATAAAAAATTAAAACAAATTTTTAAATTAATAATTATATTAAAAATAATAATATGTTTATGTTTTTTTTTTAAATAATTTAATTATACCAGAAGCATGTTTATTACAATTTTTTTTTGAAATTTATTTTAATAATAATAAAAACAATTCACCAATAAATAAATACATTAAATTTAATTCCAAAGTTTGAAATTTATTTAAATAAATAAATTTATATGCTTATATATATCTAAACACAGAGGGTTTTAGGGTTTTTATCTAAATGCCATTGAGCCCTAGTTTTCAAGCATATAACCAAGAGCCAAATCACCCAAGTGTCAAGTAACACTATAGGTCAGGGTACAACGAGCAATATAGGTGCAAAAGTATCCCATGGTTCAATAACAATGCTCTACGCTTTTCATTAACCAAAAACAATATTTAAGTAAATTAAAAAAAAACACAAGGATTTAGGGTTTTTGGGCAGCGTGCGACCTCACAATATTTTCCTGTTCCACCTCCATGATAGTAGAAGGAGGGGGTTTCTGTGTCATAGGAACATTGTTGGTGCACCTAAGAGGACTACGTCGCCACATGGTGGGAGAGGAAGCTTGCCCTCAAAAGGTGGAATCCCTTCCGATCTCTAGTTTCTTGTAGGAGGTGGTCGTAAGTTCGTCCTCTTTTGCCTCACCCATCTGTTTCTTATGATCCAAGGAGAAGTTTGGGAGAGGGATGGGTCGAAGTATAGACATAAGCCACCAAACACATAGGAGGGATCCCACAAGGAGTATACCTTCTGCACTTAATTTTGGGTGCTTCCTCGTGGCTTCTCCTTGGTTCTTGGTCGGTAGACTCAAGCATTGGGCATTGTGGGAAGTCAGGGTTCAATTCTTCTCACCTCGCACTTGGACACGTAGTGCAAACAAAATGCCCCTTGTGGGCTCTTCCCTTGGTCGTGGGTTGGCTCTTGGTTGATGGGCTCTGGTGTTGACTCATTGTTTGGCTCGTGGACTTGGCTAGAACGCCCTCGTGGGCTATGGAATTTACTCTTTACTTCGCAATAAGGTTTTGATAATAGTGATTTTGGCCATAACAGTACCTATCTCAGCCATAATGGAAAAAATCAGAGTTGCGCTGGCCTGGCTTGGAATAAATTTTGTTAATAGACAATAATGCATTTATTTGTCTGTGTTCATTGATGACGAAAATGGGTTCAGGAAAAACTGTATTTTTTGACATTGTTGAAGGTTTGAAATCGGTTCTTAGAGGCTTGGATGTGTAATCTTGCGGAAGTTACGCGAGAAAAACATCGGGCGCTTTATTGGAGGTAAGTGATCTCGTTGGGTTTATTTGAATAGATTCAGTTGAATTTTTTTTTTTCAGACATCATAACAACTCCCTCGAACTCAAGAAGACATAGGAAACAGGTTCAAATCCAGTGTATATTTAAGTTAGAAAATTTAACAAAAAGACAAGAAGAAAGTTTTGGGCTCGAATCCAGTGCTTGTTTGGTCACCTAGGAGGAAGTTTGATGAAATCGAGGAAATCAAGTGATACTGCTTATTCGTTTTGAAAACATGTGTATATATATGTTTCATTGTAGGGCTATCTATCGCTTAGGGTTTGGGAGAAGACTGTGCATTTATGTGGGTGGTCAATCCTAGGTTTCAGTTTTGAAACTAGGCTCTGATACCATGTGTAGAGCCTCTATAGAGACTGGTTATTTTCAGGACTCAAACTAATTAAAAGTTTTCTAAAATTTAGTTTAGAATTTATTTTAATGATTTTATTATACTTGGAATAAACCAGGAATAAACAGTAACAACCTAATAATGATAACAACATAATAATATCAGCAGCAACAACACAATAATGATAACAAGAACATAATACATACCTCCACTTCCAGGTTCGTTTATCTAGTCCCTTTTCTGTCTGATCATGGTCTTGTTCTTTCCCAGACTAAATATTAACCTCCCAGACAACTAGGAACAACCTCTCTGACTCCCTAGCTCCAGGAATCCTTGCGGTTTCCTGGCCCCCGAACCCAAAATTACCAGCAACAATAGTGCCCTGTGAGAGCTCCCCAAAACAATTCCTCCAATTTCCTCCTCCTCCTCTATCTTTCAGAAATTCAGAAATCCTAAAACAAAAATCATATCCCCCTTCCAAGTCCTCCCTTCTATTATCACTCCAGGAAACTCTCCTAGGTTGTATCTCAGAGATGCCTGATAACTTAACTAATCTTCCAATGGTTCACTCAATGAAGGGTAATGTTTGGATCAAGATGAATATCTAGCTCACTAGATTGTATCCTCAAGACAGTCTAGGTATATTCAAACAGTACAAGGACTTCAAGAGCTATTATCATATAGGTTGTGAATCAAATGGATAAAGAAACTAATCTATTAACCAGAACATACATAAAACAATATATATGAAGGGTCAACAAACTAGCAATGAATGTTTATGATCCTTGCTTAATAATCAAAGGTAAGATGACAGTCACCATAGGACATTAAAAAGAGACAAAGAATAACATTCAACTCATAAGCATAGAACAAAGATGAAAAGAAGGGATGACAATAACAATGAAAGAAGCTTGCAGGCTAAATATATTTAAGAAAATGTATGTATCACAATATCAGTGTAGTTTAGAACTCAAAATTGAACCTTTGGTTCATCAAAAGTTTGTGGCTTTATAGCCTTTACATAAGATATCCAGATCCTAGAACACTGGATCGAATTTACCAAAAATAGAAATTCAATAACTAACATAAGAAAATAGGCAGAGATCCTATAAAATGGGTCAATTCCTTATCTCAAGTGATCTTCATGTCTTTCAAAATCTTCGACAGGTGTAGTAAGCCTTCTAAGGCTACTGGATATTCATAAGATATGGGACAAGTCGAAATTGCCACCTGCTGGCAACAAGACAGTTTTTTGCCCAGAAAATAGGTAACGAATTTAACCTTTCCACCTTGCTAGGCATCTCCAAAATAAAAACAAAATCTTGATAATGATGACTTTAATTATTATCTATCGTTTAGAATTGTTCCTGAGGCATTTGGATAAGAAAAACTTGGATCTGTGCAAAAACAATACCTCTCTGCCCTATCAGTGCTTTCGGTGGCTAAAATAGACAAAATCTGGGCTAGTTAGCTACCGAAAGCTCTACTTTTGGTGGCTAATGAATAGTTGAAATGTTTTCCTAAGCCACCGAAAGTTTTGTTTTAAACAAAAATGAAAAATACCTTTTGTCTTAGCTTTGAAACACCTTAGGGATGTTCTTCTGAAACCTTTGCATCTTGATCAAGTTATTGAATGGTTGTAGGATTGTTGGCTGCCTCTGGATTATTCAAATGGATGGCCACATCTGCTAGGGTTTCAAAATCAACAAGTGGTTGAGGCTGAGATCTTGAAGACATAGCTTGCAACCTTAATGACCTGACCTTTTTCTTCAAATGCATAGATACTCTCCAGAGACTGTTGTAGTCTTTTACAATCTTCTTTTTCTTTTTCTTTTCCTTTACACTTTCACGTGCCAATCTTTCTAGGGCTGCACTAGTTTTTGCAAAATTCTTTGATAGAATTTCATACCAAATTGTATGAAATTCACAATCACACCCTTGCACAAGCAAGAGGAGAGGAGACCAAAGGAATTTGGGGTTTCCCACTTTCCTTGAGAAAATTGGCATGGGGAAAATGATCATCATCCTTCATCATACTATACACTACCTAACCCAATCTAATATTCCCTATATACTAACCTACCATTCCAAATTTAACCTAGCCTAGAAATAAGATCCCTCTCATGAATTGCAATAAGATCCCTTGTAATATCAACTGAATCCAACTCTTGATCAAACATTTTTATGTGTCCTTGCTAATCATTTAACTATAATTGAAAGAATTTGTTATTGTTGCAAAGCTTGAGTCTTTTGATGCTCACAAATCATATGTTATTTATTTATTTATGATATGATATCTTAGTTACTTCTTCAACTAAATTTTTTACCTCTATCAAATTCATCTTTGTTATTTGATGCAGATCCTTCTGTAGAGAAAGTGTCTTCTCTTCACAAGAGATGAAGCCTTGGAAAGTCTTAAGCTCCAAATCATAGACAACCTATAGTTGTGATTCATCTAACCCATGCGAGTAATCATATGGATTACAAAAAAAATATTTTTTTATTGAGTTACATATAAGTGAATTATTACCATTACCATCATGAATAATATTTGTTTTTACTTTCATAGGGACCCCACCATCTAGTCGTGAGGTGAGACTAGATAGAAATAGTCATGGTAGCGGTAGTTAGAGAAGGATCACACCACTCCCATCCAAGTGTTCCCATGCATCATTAGAGTACAACAAGGAGGTCCAAGACCCATGTATTAAATATGGAAATCTTTATTTAGTTATGGATATCCTTAATTTTGAAAGTTTAAATTCACAAGAAAACACATATTTTAATGTATATGCTTTTTCATATAACTTGTAGAGGTCCCTAATGGATAATATTATCCTGCATCTTCCCCATTATGGGAGAATGAGGTTACATAGATCATCTTCAAGGAAATATTTGGAAAATGAAACTAGTTGCACTAGAATATCCTAGCCATTCATCATGATAGCACCACTCAATATTGATGCTACTAGATACTTTTTATTATTTATGGATCTATATTGGAGGGTGGGACCACATAGTGCCATTTGGAAAAGTGTAATGATTAGGAGAAGGACCCAAGTTTCAAGGAGAGATAATTGGGATGCATTGAAATCCATGATGAGAGGGAATGATGTGAGGGGTACAATATTTGATATCCCTCCTAACCATCCAAGAAGAAAATTAGTTAAAATTCAAGAGTTTAAGATTGAGATTGTAGTGAGTCATTTTTATGATAGATTTATTAGAGTGTGGGGCATGTCTCCCCACCATGATGAGGTTCCACTATATTTTGTGACACATATCTAGGTTGAGTGTGTTTTACTCATGCAAATTGACTATACAAACACACCATCACGTTTTTATGGTCTTGGTAGGGGATGCATTTATGACTATCTTAGGGCTCGTAGAGACCCTATTGTCATACTGCCTCCTACAATATTGACACCATTGTTGAGAAGAAGCATCATTTTACCCCAAGATTTAGTCGATCCATCACATCTTAGAGTTTAGGTGAGGGATGCAATGGAAGACACCATGTGCACAATGTTGGGAAATGTTTCAATTTTTTTAGTTGGGGAGATATCTAGACCACCACCTATATCTATAGAGCCTGATTTGTTATGGATGGATGATTCAAAAATTGGGTTGCTAGCCCAAGTATTTATTGCAATACAATATTAGTTCCCAATATGTGTGTTTTTGGTTGCACAACATATGCAAGCCAACTAGCAAAAGAAAGGTATACTTTTGTATAATTATGTATGATTAAATTATCTTTATTATTCATCAATTGATCCTATCAATACATGTAGAATCAATGTATTAATCGATGTTTTTTTTTAATCATCCAGATGTTTACATTACTAGATGAGATTACTCTAGTGAATAGTTGGTTTCTCATCCATGCATGATAGAAGGAGGAGACCCAATTAATGTATGGTTGAATTCTAGAAGTTTCAATTGATATAAATTGTGCATGTGCTTACATATTTACAATTAGTTATTTCATCCCAACTTTCTTCAGATGTCCCCCATTTAGATTATACAAAGTAAAATCAAGGATGTTGTTGATGGTATTGAACACATGCATAAGCATCAAATCGTACCTGAGACCAAATCTCCACATATAATCCCCACCAAGGAGATTGTCACTTGACTTCAAAACCTAGTTGATGAGATACAATTTGTGAATCAATTCAATTAAATCTAAGTTATACACTAATTCTTTAAACAACGATTATAATATGTATTTAATAATCTGAGTTTTTAAATTTAATGTCATCACACAAAGGTCTAGATGCAGAGGGCTATCATATTGTTAGTGATGTGGGCACATGAGTGGAAGGAAATAGTTTTTCATCATGGTGATGGCCCATCAACAATCCTAGGATCTATCACATAAGTATGAAACAATACAAATATGTATATGTAGTTTGAAATTGAAATGCTCATTTAATTTTTAATGATAATAATATTTTTTAATAATCATTTGGTTTCATATTTCTAGGGCACTAGCATGGACATTCATGTTCACTACGAGGTGAATAGCATGGGTGCACAAACTCAAATTCCATTGACATAGACTCAGATCCCATATACACAATTTACCCTAAACTCAAATTAGGTAACTTGATCCATCTAGTTAAAATTTGAAAATGTTGTTGCTCATAAATTTTGTACTAAATTTTATCTAACTTGATTTTAAATTTTAGTTGTAGTACATGCCACCAAATACTATTTTTATGAGTCATATGGGTGTTATAACTCTTATGGGTGATGGGCATGGTGCAGGTAATGGTGGTGGTCATAAGGGTAGTGGGAGACCTAGTGTAGGTGATGGTGGTAGTGGCGATGGTCACAAGGATAGTGGTGTCGTATGATTTAGATTTGCAATGTTTTATTATATCTGGGTGCTCATATCTTTTGTTTGTTTATATCCTAGTGCTTTGATTTGTATTATATCTAATTGTTATACATATGAACTTTTTTTGTAATAATCTATATGGACTTTATGATGAGTATTGAGTAAACATATTATGAATATTGAATGTGTTATATTGAATTAATGTCAAAATAATAATACTCTCATTCTACATCAAACTTCAACTTATTTATCTTTTCTTATAAATCTTAATTATATGGAAAAAAAGTGTATACACGATGTTGGTTTTCCATAATTTAAAAAAGTCAACAAATCAACTTATGGAGTTTAGGAACAATTCAAAATCAAATGCAACAAATATTTAGAAAAAGTATTCACACACACATTTTTTTATAATATTCAAAATCCAAGAAATCGAAGTATGGTGTGTTAAAATTAGGAAGTATCAATGTGTAATTGTTCAAATGTATAGAAAACATTGTATTTTTTATAACTTGCAGGAATACAATTTTATAGAGTCTAATTTTATTGCATATGAACCAAATTTATAAATAGTTTAAAATATATGATCATGTATTTCTCCATCAAAATATATTCCCCACTATGTAAAAGGAGCTTCAACAACTATCTATTACAAAGGTAAGGGTGAAACTCTACGTTTCTCACAAACATTTTCCAAGGATGGCAATCTCTTACAAAATTATGGCCATGAACAAATAATCTTGGCTAGTAATAAGCTTCTACCAAGTTTTAATGTGTTGTAATTTTAGTTGAATAATGCCCGCCACACATTCTCACATGCATGTCTTCAATGACTTCTTTCTATTAAAATGAATTGACACACTAGAGTATAACTTCTTCCTTTCTTATCCATCCAAAACGATCTTGAGTTAGGAAAAAATGGTTGATTTAAGCTTTAATTATCTCTTTCATTGTTGGCAAGCAATCAAGGCAATA
>ML854289.1:17390-36097 GCA_009831015.1 Picea engelmannii
CATGCTCTCAATGGGGGAGAGGCTTGTTTCTACGAGGAGGATCGGATAGGGCGTATTTCCTTTAATTTTGAGATTATAGGTTATAAAATTCTTTTGTATTTGCTCTATCTTTCTCGAGGATTCACGAGAGATACTACAACCCCAAACTTCACATCCATAAAGAATAAAAGGTGTAACAAGAGTCTCAAAGAGGAGTTTCTTCTTATCCCAACTCCGAAGATCAGCTGATTTACAATTGTTTTCAAGCCCATAATAAGATTTCCATTCCTGAATAAGCCTTTTCTCAATGCTATAATTCCAATTGAGCTTGTGGTGAATACCAATTCCAAGATATTTGTATGAAGTCACTTACTCTAAGTTGTTTTTGTCATATACAAAGGTGTCATAAGGGATCTTATTGGATTTAATAATCATGACCTTGGTCTTATCAGTATTAACAGTCATACCCATATTGGAGCAAAAAAATTTGAGGATTCTTAGTTGGTTTTCAAGATCATTGGGACTCCTTGCCATAAGAATGATATCATCAGCATAAAGAAGAAGATTGATGAATATACCAGTGAGAGTACGGCCGACACAACCTGCTTTTTCCAAGTATTCTTCTAACTTATCAATGCATATGCCAAAAAGGGTAGGGGACAAGGGACAACCTTGTTTGATTCCAATATTGCAGTTAATCTCTTTTGATCAGCCCTTAGTGTTTTTAAACTTAGAAATAACATTCTCATACATCCTTATTGCAGCAGCCCTCAACTCGAGAGGCACTTTTATCTCTTCCAACCTATTCCAAAGGTTTTTCCTAAGAACCATGTCAAAATATTTTCTAAAGTCAACAAAACAACAAAAAATATTGGTTTTAGTATTGCAGAACTCCTCTGCAATGATCCTAAAGGTAACAAGATGGTTAAAAATTACTTAAGTTATTTAAAATTTTTATTTATATACTCAAGTATAAATGAAACTCTTCTAAATCACCATATATTTTATTTTAATTTAAAAGATTAATTTTATTTTTATTTTTATTTTTTGTAAGTGAGTTTCAACAATCTTATCAAATATCAACAATAGTTGGTCAAGGTTAACAAATATTTTTTAATATAAATTATATTTTGTTTTTATTTTAGTCATATTTTGATTTATTATATATTTAAATTTATAAAAAATATTATATATTTTTAATATAAATAATATTAATTTTATTATTATTCTTCACAATAAATTGCTATTTTCTATGGAAGACAAGAGGATTACGCTTAAGCCACAATGACATGAAGATGCAAGCCAGGATGACATGAAGATGCAAAAGAACATTAAGGTATTATAAGGATGTAATCAACTCTAATCTAGAAGATCAAAATTATCTCTAGATTTTAATAAGTGTAAAGAAAAAAATAAGCATTGCTAAGATAATAACAAATTCTCATTAGTTCCATAGAAATTGGGCTTTGGTCAAATGGAATGAAAGAGTGTGTCACCTTTGTGACAATAAGAAGGTTGAAGATGAAAATAAATTTAGCCTATACGCAAATTAGATCTCAATTTCAAGATATTTGTAAAACTGCCCACCTCAACCAATTGAACTACAACCACTTGAATATATATATATATATATATATATATATATATATATATATATATATATATAATTTTAAGTTAACAATTTTCCATGCTAAAATAACTATGCTCAAATAACTATAAGGAAAACATTTTTAAATTAGGAAACCACCCTATTTTTAATGTATGCTCAACGTTATTTTATGTATGTTATGTTATTTTTAATATATGTTATGTTATTTAATTTATATTTTTTTAATGATGATGATAATTAAAGTCTATTGAAATCAATTGGTTTACTAAACCTTAAGAAGGTAAGATATTACTTTAATTCAACATTGAGAGAAGCCTTCCAAGATCACCATAGTTTTGATGACTTAGAAGGTTAGGAAGGTCGGTAATGTGGAATATATTTTTAAATTGGGATCTATTATGGGTATAGACAAGAAAATCCAAGAGGAAGTGTTTTTCATCTTCTACTAGCTTAGTGTCACAAAGGCGACATAGTCTCTCATCATCCCATGGTGTTTTGGTGGTTATCCAATGCCCACTTTCACTATGTAGCTTGTGAGAGTTTGTTCTTATTTTAGTAATATTGATTTTCTTCATTGCACTTTTTAAAATTGAGAGGTAATTTTGATCTTCTAAATTAGCCTTGACCACCTCCTTGTTGTAACATCCCGCTCTGGCGCACTGAGTGAACTTATTCTTTGAGGACACTTGCTCGCAATTGATCCGTATTGTTATGCTATTAAAAGTTTTGATTTTGATTTGAGGCGTTATGGAATGATGACATGTTGTTTTACCGCATCGACATAGACAAGTGCTATTGACTCGGTTTTACTGAGTGTGCAAGATTATGAACCTCGAGGATGCAGAGGCATCGATGAAACCCCTTGGACTTCAGATCGAGTCAGGGGGTTTACCATTGGGGTTTGATTGTTTTACTGTGATTTTAGTGCTTTTGATTAGATGAGGTGATGTGGATGTATTCTGACATGATTTGTTGATGATGCAAGCTGACGATAGCTTGCTGACCAGATTCACATGTGGAGTAAAGGGGTCATGGATGACTACCAGAGATGTTGAGGGAGAGGTGTGGACAGTAGCCCTGCCACAGCCTACTAGCACTCCTGTCGTGGCTCGAACTGTAGGTTAATGTTTACCTAGTTCGAGAGGACCCACGATGCCATGAGGGAAGACTACGACAATCGCTCATGATGATTCTAAGGGGCACGTAATAAGGTGGGGGCTTTATTCCTTAGAGGCCCTTAGTCTCCCACAAGTTCACCTGGCGGAGTGTTGACTCCAGGGGTTATTGATGTCTACCAAATCAGTCAAGAGGCAAGTGGCACCCTTGGAGCATGTGGTGCGTCCTGAAGGGAATGTCGCACAAGAAAAATGGAGAGTGACGAGTGGCACCCTTGGAGCCTGTAGTGCATCCTGAAGGGCACATTGCGCAAGGGAACAGATGAGGCGAGTGGCACCCTTGGAGCACCTAGTGCGTCTTAAAGGGCATGTCGCGTTGTTGATGATAGAGGAATGAACCTAGATGGCCTTAGGATGAATAACGTGTTAAGAAATTAAAATAAAAAACAACTTCCCTAATTAAATGTCGCCCTGTACGAAAATTTAAGGTTTAAGTCTAAACTATGTTGGTGGTAAAATTTTATCTCTCTATAAATTTTTTTAACAATAATAATAATAAAAATAAAAACCACATAAATAATAATTATGACCTTAGTTAAATCTTGTAACACGAAGGGAATAAGAAATTTAATTTATACAAAAAAAATAAAAAATCTGTTGGAATAAAATTTAAAAGAAAAAGGGGAATTAATGGTTTTATTATTTTGATAATTTTAAAATATTAATTACATGAGAAAAGTGAAAAAGGGTTAATTTCCACACCTGCTTTTTTGAGTTCTAATTAAAAAGGGGAAAGAGGGAAAATCTAAAAATTTAGGAAACTAGGAAAAGAGGTAAACATAAAAAGGGAAAAAGGGGAAACATAGGGAAAAAAAGCGGAAAGTCAAACTTAGAAAAAGTATATACCATTTAAGAGCTTTCTAATTTAAATCGAACAAGCAATTTAATAAAAAGGGAAGTTATTAAAACCTGTAAGAGATTTTGGGACACCTAGGAGTGATTCTAGGAGTAACTCTAGGTGGGTGAGGGAAATAAAGACAATTAATTAATTAAAGAAGTTAATTTATGAGGAAGGAAGGGGATGGGTGACACTTGTACGGGGAGGAATTTTTAGGAAATTAATTAAAAAAACTTAACTAAAAGAGAATTTTTAGAAAGTAAGGAACTATGAAACTCTATATAATGAAGGGAGGTAATGGAGGTTGGATCATCTTTTGTTTGCATAACGTTACGCTGCAAAAATATCTACTTGACTGATTTACTTGTGGGAGTTGGGATACCCAACTTGGAGAGGAGTGGTAGCTCGGCCTTGCGAGGCAAGTTGGGAGCTAATCGTAATCTCTAGATAGTGTGTGTGGCCCCTTTGCGGCTTGGGGGGATAAGGGGGAAGAAGAGTACCCCTAGCATTGGTTGGGAGGTACCAGTGAAGTCTCGACGGTCGGTGAACGGGAGTTGCACGAAGTGCGTGGTCGTCACTCAGAGCGGGTGAATAGGCAACGGTACAATTTCTTCATTTGTATGGTAGATTGTTGTAGGATTCATGATTTGGATCTGAATGTTTATTTTTGGTAGGTAACTGGTTGTCCATATTCATGACTAAAATACTTATGGCCTAGCTGGTTGATTGATTGGTTTCCCATGACCTTCGTTTCCCTGCATGTAGAGACCTCCCTATGGTGTGGATTCAGACCATTTTGGTTGTTGTCTTGCGTCCCTAGTTCCTTAGTCCTTGCCTAAGCAGTCGACCGGGAGCCTGATCTACGATCGTCACCTTAGCATTAAAAGACCTATGGACCTCAACGCCCTACTTTGTTGTGTGAAGATGACGAGTGAAGGATGATCCCATCATCTGTCTACCTCTGTTGTTGTCCTTGGATGAATGATTAACTCATGCCTTCTCACGATTGAATATCTCTGCATTTCCTTGAAATTTTAACTCTACATTCTTTAAACGTTTACCTTTGCATATACTTGATGGTCCACTCTGTTCTTTATAATGATTAAACTCCAAAAGGGTCTGCGTTCTAATGATTTGTCTATATTTTTACTTAATTCCTTGTGTTTTATGATAACTCCCCAACGTTTTTTATAGTTTCCAGTCGAGATATGAAGAATCTCGTTTCTTTTACAGTGATTTTATACTTATTGTGTGATTGCTAAATCAATATTTAAGGACTGTGATATTCATTGTGATACCTACGTTTTTACCAACGAAGTACATTGTGATTTACCAACGAATTATTTAATCAGGGTGTGGGTAATTATATGCCTACAATTTGGGTGATAGTCTGCGATTTTCTTCCATGATAAGGAAGAAAATAGATATAAATATCTGCACGTTTTTATGCCTGCATTTATTTTTATAAACACAACAATATCCAGTGTGAATGGACAATGATTCAATCCTTCAATAGACAATGTGTTTATTCACTAATTGACAGTGAGATTTTACAGTTGAATGGCAACGAGTTCATTCCTTGATTGATAGGGAAGTTTTACAGTTAGATGGAAGTGAGTTTAATCGCTGAATGACCACGAATTCGACATTTGAATGACTGCAGTTGAATCTTTATTTCACAACGATTTTTACTCTGACGGATTCAGATGTGGAACACCCCACGATTTGTTTTTACAGTTACATCTGAGAGATTCAGCGTGGAATAAACAATAAATTATTGTGAGGTTTGAAGGTTTAGTCATGGATTACACAACAAATATTTTACTAGTATATTCTTACATTATAGACAACGACCTAACTCTACCTGTATAGATTTATAGACAATGACTTACTCTATATGTATTGGTTAAATAAACGATATCTCACACAACGATACCCTTACAGGATTATGTAAATTTCTTTTCCGTGCTAAATTCCTTGTTATTTGTTAATCCCTCTTAAAAGACAGTGAGACCATAGACAACGATATGTAGATGACGTTTTATCATTTGTTGTTGGGAATGATGCTTGTGACTGCGTTTTTATCAATGGAATTTTTATTAGTTGCATTGCTTCTTTCTTCTGGCTTCTTGCATACTATATAGACTTGTACATGGCAGTGAAGAACTAGGGTGGTCGCGATGCATTTTTTAATTTGACTAAACCATCTTCTATGAGAGGTAAATATTAACCACCAGTAATGGAACCACTCCTCCCCATGTGTTCCTGAAAGCTCAAAACTTTTACTATGAGTAGTAGTAAGGAGACCTGCTACGCCCAACCATTCAGACTGTTACTTCCGAGTTCCTTCCCCCTTATCTTTGTGTGGGTGGGATCCTCCAGCTCGACGCAAATGCTTTTATTATTATATTAACTTTCAATTCTGTGGTGTTTTGATGTCTTTACATCCTTATACAGATGTTTCTTTTTTTTTGTAAATGACATGTTTTCATACCCCTCGAGTGTAAATATTTTGGCCCCAGGAATCGACATGGACGTTTCTTAATCTTAATTATGAATTGTATGCCAAAACGGCTTATTACAACGCCAATTATGACATTTACGTGTCGTGAGTAATCTTCTTGGCACATAGTGTTTCGAATTGAAGTATGCATTAGACCGTCCTTTAATTAATACACCTTGTGCATACTCTCGACCCATGGGTCCTCCTCCCTTTTCATGGTTTGGAACAAGATTTTTGGTGTGTTGTGGACTACTGTGGTGTCGGCTTTTTGTTGCAACTTGGCTTAGTAATTCTCGGCTCTTGGTTATTTTCCTAGAGGTATGGGCTCGATGGCATTCAGATAAATCTCGATAACATTTCAAACCGCTACATCTGTAATTCCTCCTGGGTGATTAAATCCTTTCCCTTACCCTCTGTGAGCCTTGTTGTCGCCCAACCTTTTCGAACTGACAGCTCTGCATTTTCAGTGCCCTTTTCTCCTAGTTTAAGAAGCGTTTTTATCTCCTTGCCACTGTATTGGCTACGAATTACAGGCCTCTGCTCTCATCATAATTCACCCTTCCCCATGCATTAACACTTGCGGTTGTTATCATCGGTCGACCCCTTTTTAGGGGCGTGTTGTTATTTATTATTTTCTCTCATTAGTTTTCACTTTTACATCAATGGCAGGATGAGGTTTACTCATTTACCTTACTTAAGTTTTATGAAAGAACCTACCTTGGATTTGTACACCAACGTCCAGAGGGTCTTTTTCTAGTTGAATTTAAAAATAAGTACTCAGGCCAATAGCCTTTTTCAGAAATTAATTTATTGTCGTTGACTATGTAAATATTTTAGAGGTTGTTGAAATGAATTAAATTAGTCCTTACTATAAAAATATGTTAATGTCATTGGATTACTGTGAATTTAGTTCCTTTACAGGAGACCTTGAACTTTATCCTTAAATATCATGGTAAACATAGGTTGTTTAGGTTAAAGGTGGGAATTAATTTAAGGGTATTCTCTTGCGCCTTGTGAACTTAATTAATGTCTCATGCATCTTAATTCATTGATGTGTAATTGATGGAAATTGAGTAGAACGCTCGAGTGCGCAATTCTTTGGTGTGATGTAAACTAGTCAAGGAGTTAGACATCCTTGTGCGCACTGAATTATATTGTTGTATGGGTTCCTTATGATTAGATCAATGGCACGCTTGATCGTTAAGTGGATTATGTTAATATGGAAAATGGATCAGGTGCGTACCTTGAAAATGATGTTGATTATTATGAATTCGATGATTGATTTAATCTCGCACCTTGAAGTTAAGTAGATCTTTTGTGCCTTAAAATAAATAAATAAAAATAATTTGACCTGTTGTACATCACTTGGTTGTCGTAATGAGGGGACGTTACATATGGTATCAGAGTGGGTTCAACCCTGCGACTGTGGAGCGCCATGCTTTCCACTATGGTAAACCCTTGAGTCTTAACCTAACGCTATTTAAAACTTTAACTTACCCTTGCGATAAGCACGGTTAGATGACGCTATGGATATTCACGGCGTGGTATCGTGGATGGAAGCGCGATGCCCCCAGAAGTTTCGCGCCCTCGGAGTCTAACCCCCAAGGGAGAAGAACAAGTCTTTGGGCTAGGATTTTCTTGTAGCAAGGGATAATGGTGGTCTAACAAGGTCCTTCAGGTAATGTCAAAGGCCTTGAATCACCATCAGTACTGAGATGAGTCTGGGGCACCTGTACCCGTGAGGGTCCACAACGTGCCCTAGCTAGTACCATTATCATCCATCGAGAACTCGAGAGAGTTGAGTTCTCGAGTCCACGAGTGTCGCGGACGGTTGTGCCATCGAGGCATGATTGTACAAAAGGGTGATGTGCTTCACACACTGCATTTACGACCTCCAACATGAAGGTTTGCATGGTGGTCTTTCAACTGAAGAGGAGTGCTCTTCTATGGCAGAAGATGCTCCTGCCACTTTGAACATGGCCATCTACGATGTGTTATGAGAACTGATCGTTGATTAGTTCCCAAGAGGTATCTTCTGAGGAATTCGTTGAGCCTCAACTCCATGATTTCGATGCCTTGCGACAAGGCAACTGCACGGGGTCCGAGTACGAGGACCTTTTTGGAGCTTCTTCGGTATGCTTCGCACCCAATTTACCGAGAAACTTATGATCAACAAGTTTTGTTGGCCTTAGGTTAGAATCTAACTTTTACTTTGGTTACCAGGATTACTGGACCGAAGAAAGTATGTTGGAATGTGGGGAGCCACATTTCTAGCGCGACGGCCCTGTGAAGAGGACTAGAGCGTCTGGATCAGCCAGACCCACTACTGTGGGAGATATGGGCAAGGCCCATCAGATACATGTAGCGGTGAATAACCGCCAGGCAGAGCGTCAGTCGACTGTGCTCGAGACAACAGGTATCGTTGCTAACCAGAACCTTAGTATTTTGATAGATCTCGGTGCTACCGAGAGTTCCATTCTGGTGCCACGTTAAAAAGGATTAAAGTAGAGACAGTCAAACATGATAAGTTCAACTTTGTAGAGATGGCTTCAGGAGCCAAACAGAGGGTTGGAGGAAACTTTACGGGCTTACCCTTAACTCAGGAGAGTTTGTCACAAGGGTCAACCTGCATGTCATGATCTTAGGATCTTACGATGTCGTGATCGGTATGGACTGGTTGGAGTCGCTTGAGGCAATACTCAACTATAAGACAAAGCGGTTGAGCTTGGTTGATATGAGGGGAAAAGATGTGTGATTGTAGGTCTGAACTAGGGAGTTTCCCTGAGGTTCATCTCTTCCTTGCAGCTACGGAAGAGCATGCACAAGGGGTGTATGCTTTACGCGATCCTTTCATTAAACGAAAAATGAGAAGTGAAAGGTTTAGAATAGCTTCCGGTGGTAAGAGAGTTTGCTGACACCTTCTCAGAGGAGTTACCTGGGATGCCATCGGAGAGGGAATTGGAGTTTACCATAGACCTAAAACTAGGGACTGAACTGATAGCAAGAATGCCTTATCGGATGTCGACCCTGAAGTTACAAGAGTTGAAAATGAAACTGAAGGAGTTGCTGGACCTGGGACTGATACGTCCTAGTGTGTCACTATGGGGTGCACCTGTTATGTTCATACAAAAGAAGGATGGGTCATGGAGGCTCTGCTTTGACTATTGTCAATTGAACAAGGCAATGATCAAAAATTGGTATCCATTGCTGAGGATCGATGATCTGTTCGATCAAATGAAGGGCACGACGATGTTCTCAAAGATCGACTTGCGATTAGGATACCACCAGTTACAGATTAAGGAAGATGACGTCCCTAAGACCACCTTTAAGACGAGGTTTGGGCATTACGAGTTTACTATTTTACCATTTGGACTGACAAATTCCCCAGGGGTATTTATGAGTTTGATGAGCGGGGTGTTCCTTGAGTACTTGGACAAGTTCATCCAAGTATTCATTGACGATATTTTGATTTACTCTCGGACGACGAAGGAGCATGACGAGCACTTGGACTCGGAACTACAGTCTCTGCGAGATCACAAATTGTATGGGAAGTTGTCCAAATGCTCATTTTATCAATCGAAGATTCACTACTTAGGGCATGTCATCTCCGGCGAAGGCATCGTCGTGGATCCAGCTAAGGTTGAAGCTATTATGGAATGGCCTGCGCCGACAAATGTCCCGAAAGTGGATAGCTTCATGGTTTTAGCAGAATACTATCGACGGTTTGTCGAGGGATTTCCGAAGATAGCAAATCCGATCACGGAATTACAAAAGAAGAACAAGAAGTTTGTTTGGACCGAGAAATGCACGGAAGCATTTTGGAGGCTCAAGGAGATGTTGACAACAACACCGATACTAAAGGTCCCTAACTTGGACATAGACTTCTTGGTATGCACTGACGCATCCAAGGAAGGCTTAGGTGGATTCTTGATGCAAGATGGTCGATTGATCGCTTACATCTCAAGGAAACTGAGAAGGCATGAGGAGAACTATGTGATGCATGAATTGGAGTTTTTATCCATTGTATATGCCTTGAAGGTTTGGAGACACTACCTAGTTGGGTGAAAATTTGAACTAAAAATGGAACACTATGGACTACAACACATCTTTATGCAAAGCAACCTGAACGCGCGACAACGACATTGGTCGAAATTGCTTAGCGAGTACGATTTCAAGATTTCTTACATAAAAGGAACAATGAACCGAGTGGCAGATGCTTTGAGTCAGAGACCACACATCTTCTCGATGTTGTCTGTTTAGACGAATCTACATGAAAATATTGTAAGCTTACAATGTGACAATGACTGGTACAAAGAGATCAAGGATTTTATCAAACAAAACACAAGGAGACATGACTCGATTTTCGTAGTAGTCGACACTTTGATGAAAAGTGCTCATTTTATTCCTGTGCATATGACGTATTAGGCACCTGACATAGATAGAGTTTTCATCAGTGAGATTGTGAGGCTTCATGGCGTGCCTAAGAGGATTATATCCAATCGAGGATCGATGTTTACTGGACGATTTGGACAAGTTTCCAAGAGGTTGTGGGAACCCAACTTAACTTTAGTATTGCGTATCACCCGGAGACTGACGGGCAAACCGAACGAATGAACTAGACCTTGGAGGACATGTTGCGCATGTATGTGATGGACCAACAAAAGCATTGGGAAGAATTCTTGCCATTGGTAGAATTCATTTACAACAACAGTTACCAGAATGCCATTAAGATGGCGCCTTTCAAGTTTCTTTACGGGTGACTGTGTCGGATGCCTTGAGTTGGGATCGGCTTGAGGATAGGGTCTTGGTGGGACCTGAATTGATCCAAGAAATGGAAGAGCAAATGAAAACAATAAGACGAGGGATTAAAGAAGCACATGATCGATAGAAGAGTTATGTCGATGTGCACCGTGTCGACCATAGTTACAAGGTCGGTGATCGAGTCTTCTTGTGGGTTAAATCACATAAGAGTTTGATCCGGTTTGGGAAGGGAGATAAAATCTCTCCTAGGTTCGTGGGACCTTTCGAGATTGTGGAGAGAAAGGGGACCATGGCCTATCGACTAGCCTTGCCAGATTCTTTGAGGCATATGCACAATGTTTTTCATGTATCTGTTTTGAGACATTATATTAGTGATCCTACACATGTTTTGACTTGAGCACTTGGTGGGTGTCGGATGAGGGGGTGCTCACAGCTGAACCGATCCACATCTTGGATCATCACATTCGACAGCTACGATGTCGAACGGTAGAGGAAGTCAAGGTCCCGTGGGACAACTATAGTCCGCACTCGACGACCTGGGAGGAAGCATATGTTATGCACCAGCAGTTTCCATTTTTGTTTGATAGATAGACTTAATACTGTGATACAATTTATTTCGGCAGTTATACTGAGAAACTTCAGGACAAAGTTTAGACCAAGAGGGGGTGTATGTAACATCCCTCTCTGGCATGCTGAGCGAACTTATTCTTTGAGGACACTTGCTTGCAAGTGATCTAGATTGTTATGCTATTAAAACTTTTGATTTTGATTTGAGGCGTTATGGGATGATGACATGTTGTTTTAATGCATTGAAATAGACAAGTGTTATTGACTCGGTTTTACTGAGTGTGCAGGATTATGGACCTCAAGGATGCAAAGGCATCGATGGAACCCCTTGGACTCCGGATCGAGTCGGAGATTTTACCATTGGGGTTTGATTGTTTTACTGTGATTTTAGTGCTTCTAATCAGATGAGGTGATGTGGATGTATTCTGACATGATTTTTTGATGATGTAGGCTGACGATAGCTTGCCGACAAGACTCACATGTGGAGTAAAGGGGTCACGCATGACTTTCAGAGATGTTGAGGGAGAGGTGTATACAACAACCCTACCACAACCTACTAGCACTCCCGCCGTGGCTCGAACTGTAGGTTAACGTTAACCTAGTTCGAGAGGACCCACGATGCCATGAGGGCAGACTGCAATAGTCGCTCATGATGATTCTAAGGGGTGCACAATAAGGCAGAGGCCTTATTCCTTAGAGGCCCTTAGTCTCCCACAAGGTCGCCTGGAAGAGTGTTGACTCCAGGGGTTATTGATGTATACCAAGTCAGTCAAGAGGCGAGTGGCACCCTTGGAGCACGTGGTGCATCCTGAAGGGCACATCGCGCAAGAAAAATGAAGAGTGACGAGTGGCACCCTTGGAGCATGTAGTGCGTCCTGAATGGCACATCGCGCAAGGGAAGAGATGAGGCGAGTGGCACCCTTGGAGCACCTAGTGCGTCTTGAAAGGCAAGTCGCGTTGTTGATGATAGAGGAATGAACCTAGATGGCCTTAGGATGAATAACGTGTTAAGAAATTTAAAAAAAAAACAACTTCCCTAATTAAATGTCACCCTATACGAAAATTTAAGGTTTAATTCTAAACTATGTTGGTGGTAAAATTTTATCTCTCTATAAAAAAAAATAACAATAATAATAATAAAAATAAAAACCAATTAAATAATAATTATAACCTTAGTTAAATCTTGTAACATGAAGGGAATAAGAAATTTAATTTATTCAAAAAAAAATTAATAAATCTGTTGGAATAAAATTTAAAAGAAAAAGGGGAAATGATCGTTTTATTATTTTGATAATTTTAAAATATTAATTACATGAGAAAAGAGAAAAAGGGTTAATTTCCACACCTACCTTTTTGAGTTCTAATTAAAAAGGGGAAAGAGGGAAAATCTAAAAATTTAGGAAATTAGGAAAAGAGATAAACATAAAAAGGGAAAAAGGGGAAACATAGGGAAAAAAAGCGGAAAGTCAAACTTAGAAAAAATATCTACCATTTAAGAGCTTTCTAATTTAGATAGAACAAGCAATTTAGTAAAAATGGAAGTTATTAAAACCTGTAAGAGATTTGGGGACACCTAGGAGTGATTCTAGGAGTAACTCTAGGTGGGTGAGGGAAATAAAGATAATTAATTAATTAAAGAAGTTAATTTATGAGGAAGGAGGGGGATGGGTGACACTTGTACGGGGAGGAATTTTTAGGAAATTAATTATAAAAACTTAACTAAAAGAGAATTTTTGGAAAGTAAGGAACCACGAAACTCTATATAATGAAGGGAGGTAATGGAGGTTGGATCATCTTCTGTTTGCGTAACGTTACGCTGCAGAAATATCTACTTGACTGATTTACTTGTGGGAGTTGGGATACCCAGCTTAGAGAGGAGTGGTAGCTCGGCCTTGCGAGGCGAGCTGGGAGATAATCGTAATCTTTGAATAGTGTGTGTGGCCCCTTTGCGACTCATGGGGCTAAGGGGGAAGAAGAGTACCCCTAGCATTGGCTGGGAGGTACCGGTGAAGTCTCGACGGTCGGCGAGCGGGAGTTGCATGGAACGTGCGGTCGTCACTCAGAGCGGGCGAACAGGCAACGGTACGATTTCTTCGTTTGTATGGTAGATTGTTGTACGATTCATGACTTGGATTTGAATGTTTATTTTTGGTAGGTAACTGGTTGTCCAGATTCATGACTAAAATCCTTATGGCCTAGCTGGTTGATTGATTGGTTTCCCATGACCTTCGTTTCCCCGCATGTCGAGACCACCCTGTGGTGTGGATTCAGACCATTTTGGTTGTTGTCTTTCATCCCTAGCTCCTCGGTCCTCGTCTAAGCAGTTGGTCAGGAGCTTGATCTATGATTGCCACCTTAGCATTAAAAGACCTATGGATCTCAACTCCCTACTTTGTTGTGCGAGGATGACGAGCGAAGGATGATCCCATCATCTGTCTACCTCCGTTGTTTTCCTTGGCTGAATGATTATCTCGTGCCTTCTCGCGATTGAATACCTCTGCATTTCCTAGAAATTTTAACTCTACATTCTTTGAACGTTTACCTCTGCATATACTTGATGATCCACTCTGTGTTTTATAATGATTAAACTTCGAAAGGGTCTGTGTTCTAATGATTTTTCTGTATTGTTACTTAATTCCCTGTGTTTTATGATAATTCCCCAATGTTTTTTATAGTTTCCAGTCGAGATATGAAGAATATTGTTTCTTTTACAGTGATTTTATACTTATTGTGTGATTGCTAAATCAATATTTAATGATTGCGATATTCATTGTGATACCTACGTTTTTACCAATGAAGTACATTGTGATTTACCGACGAATTATTTAATCAGGGTGTGGGTAATTATATGGCTGCAATTTGGGTGATAGTCTGCAATTTTCTTCCATGATAAGGAAGAAAGTAGATATAAATCTCTGCACATTTTTATGTCTGCATTTCATTTTATAAACACAACAATATCCGGTGTGAATGGACAATGATTCAATCCTTCAATAAACAACCTGTTTATTCACTAATTTATAGTGAGATTTTACAGTTGAATGGCAACGAGTTCATTCCTTGATTGATAGGGAAGTTTTACAGTTAGATGGAAGCGAATTTAATCGTTGAATGACCATGAATTCGACCTTTGAATGACTACGGTTGAATCTTTATTTCACAACGATTTTTACTTTGACGGATTCAAATGTGGAACACCCCACGATTTTTTTTACAGTTACATCTGACAGATTCAGCATGGAATAAAAAATGAATTATTGTGAGGTATGAAGGTTTAGTCACGGATTACACAACGAATATTTTACTAGTATATTCTTACATTATAGACAACAACCTAACTCTACCTGTATAGATTTTTAGACAATGACTTACTCTAAATGTATTGGTTAAATAAATGATATCTCACACAGCGATACCCTTATAGGTTCATGTAAATTTCTTTTCCGTGCTAAATTCCTTGTTATTTGTTAATCCCTCTTAAAATACAGTGAGACCATAAACAACGATATGTAGAAGACGTTTTATCATTTGTTACTGGGAATGATGCTTGTGACTGCATTTTTATCAATGGCATTTTTATCAGTTGCATTGATGCTTTCTTATGGGTGCTTGCATACTATATAGACTTGTACATGGCAGTGAAGAACTAGGGTGGTTGCGATGCATTTTTTAATTTGCTAAACCATCCTCTCTGAGAGGTGAATATTAACCACCGGTAATGGAACCACTCCTCCCCATGTGTGCCTGAAAGCTCAAAACTTTTACTATGAGTAGTAGTAAGGAGACCTGCTACGCCCAGCCATTCAGATTGTTACTTCCGAGTTCCTTCACCCTTATCTCTGCATGGGTGGGATCCTCCAGCTCGATGCAATTCCTTTTCTTATTATATTAAGTTTCAATTCTTTAGTGTTTTGATGTCTTTACATCCTTATACAGATGTTTCTTTTTTTTTGTAAATGACATGTTTTCATACCCCTCGAGTGTAAATAGTTTGGCCCCAGGAATCGACATGGACGTTTCTTAATCTTAATTATGAATTGTATGCCAAAAAGGCTTATTACAGCGCCAATTATGACATTTACGTGTCATGAGTAATCTTCCTGGCACATAGTGTTTCGAATTGAAGTACGCATTAGACCGTCCTTTAATTAATACACCTTGTGCATACTCTCGACCCGTGGTTCCTCCTCCCTTTTCATGGTTTGGCGCAAGATTTTTGGTGTGTTGTGCACTACTGTGGTGTCGGATTTTTGTTGCAACTTGGCTTAGTAATTCTTGGCTCTTGGTTATTTTCCTAGAGATATGGGCTCGATGGCGTTCGGATAAATCCTGATAACATTTCAAACCGCTACATCTGCAATTCCTCCTGGGTGATTAAATCCTTTCCCTTACCCTCTGTGAGCCTTGCTATCACCTAACCTTTTCGAACTGATAGCTCTCCGTTTTCAGCGCCCTTTTCTCCTAGTTTAAGAAGCGTTTTTATCTCCCTGCCACTGTACCAACTACGAATTACCGGCCTCAACTCTCATCATAATTCACCCTTCCCCAAGCATTAACACTTGCAGTTGTTATCATCGGTCGACACTTTTTAGGGGCGTGTTGTTCTTTATTATTATTTTCTCTCATTAGTTTTCACTTTTACATCAATGGCAGGATGAGGTTTACTCATTTACCTTACTTAAGTTTTATGAAAGAACCTACCTTGGATTTGTACACCAACGTCTGGAGGATCTTTTTCTAGTTGAATTTAAAAATAAGTACTCAGGCCAATAGCCTTTTTCAGAAATTAATTTATTGTCGTTGACTATGTAAATATTTTAGAGGTTGTTGAAATGAATTAAATTAGTCCTTACTATAACAATATGTTAATGTCATTGGATTACTGTGAATTTTGTTCCTTTAAAGGAGACCTTGAACTTTATCCTAAAATATCATGGTAAACATAGGTTGTTTAGGTTAAAGGTGGGAATTAATTTAAGGGTATTCTCTTGCGCCTTGTGAACTTAATTAATGTCTCGTGCATCTTAATGAATTGATGTGTAATTGATGGAAATTGAGTAGAATGCTCACGCGCAATTCTTTGGTGTGATGTAAACTAGTAAAGGAGTTAGACATCCTTGTGCACACTGAATTATATTGTTGTATGGGTTCCTTATGATTAGATCAATGGCACGCTTGATCGTTAAGTGGATTATGTTAATATGGAAAATGGATCAGGTGCATACCTTGAAAATGATGTTGATTATTTTGAATTCGATGATTGATTTAATCTCGCACCTTGAAGTTAAGTAGATCTTTTGTGCCTTAAAATAAAATAAAAAAAAATTTGACCTGTTGTACGTCGCTTGGTTGTCGTAATGCGGGGACGTTACACTTGTAGTATCTTAATTTCCTTTTATCCACTAATTCTTTATCACACCACATATTCTTCTTAAATTTAGAAGTGGTAATATTTGTAATATTATCTATATTCTACATGATGGCGTCTTCTTGTATTCTCCAATGATTTATCCAAGATTCAACATATTTATGCCATCCCTGCTTAAGCCACTGGTGGTTTTGGCTAGAGTTTGAAGCAATTTTTGGGACACTCTTGTCATCCATGTTGTTTATATTGTTATTGTATGTTAGGTCTCTAATTATATCAATGCTCTCAATGGGTGAAATAATTGCTTCTATGAGGAGGATAGGATAGGGTGTATTGCCCTTAATTTTGAGATTATAAGTTATAAAATTATTTTCCAAATCTATTCTATCTTTCTCCAGGATTCTCTAGATATATTGCAACACCAAACTTCACATCCATATAAGATAACCGGAGTGACAAGAGTGTGAAAGAGGAGTTTCTTTTTATCCAAAATCCAAAGGTTTATCGATTTACAATTGTTTTTGAGCCCATAATAAACTTTCCAACTCCACTTATCATTTTTTCAACGCTGTAGTTCCAATTGATCTTGTGGTGGATATCAATTCTAAGATACTTGTATGAAGACACTTCCTCCAAGCTATTGTTGTCATTAAAAAAAGTATCATAGGTGATCATTTTGGATTTAATTATCATGACCTTTGTTTTGTCAATGTTCACACTCATGCTTCCTCCAAACAATCTTCTAACTTATCAATATAGATGCCAAAAAGGGTAGGGGATAAGGGACAATCTTGCATAGACAACATTAATACTTTAATATTAATGTATTAAACCAACATAGATCAAATCTTTGGAGGCTAAAACCTTTTTTATAGTCAAAACTTGAGGAAAGGTTAAAGGTTTGCACCTAAAGAATTTTGATCCCTCTTGGAGCTTGACAAATCCTGGGTTAAGATGGATCTATGCTCATTAAATATTCAAATATATTATTTTTTTAATACAAATGATTTTAATTTTATTATTATTTTTTGTAATAAATTTTTATTTGATGTTTTAATTATTAATTTTATTATTATTTTTCATAATAATTTTTTATTGGATGTTTTAAACAATTAGATATTTGATATTATTAATATATCAAACTTATACAACAAATTTAGAAGTCATTATAACAATATACTCATTATGAACTCAATATGGAGTTGAATCTCCGTGGGGAGGATAACAATGATTCCTTTGAACCACCCAAATTAAACCCAATTATAATTATATATATTATATTATCATAAAATCATTTATAAATACAAATAATCTCCCATCTTATTACTTTATATATTTTGTATATTATATATATTAACCTCTACTGAGACAAGATTGGTCTATTGGACTTTAAGAAGGTAAGAGATTACTTGCAATTCGCTAAAATTTTGTTTATGTGCTAGAAAAACATTAAGAAAGATTTCTAACATCACCCATGTATATTATTTTATTTTCATGTTATATATCTAATAATTACGAATATATATTTATAATATTTAATTTTATGTTTATTTTATATATATATATATATATATATATATATATATATATATATATATATATAAAGTAATTATGTCTTTAAATTTTGATTTGCAAAATCATATTAGAATACATATATTTAATTATTAAAAATATAATATATATTTTTTATTATTAAACTTAAATGATGATGATGATGAACGTCCACTAAGACTTATATGGTCTATTGGACCTTAAGAGGGTAAATGATTACTTGTGATTCTTTAGAATTTTGTTTATGTGCTCGAAAAGCATTAAGAGAAGCTTTCCAAGATCATCATACTTTTGTTGAGTTAAGAGATTAGGAAGGTTGGTAGTGTGATCAATATTTTGAAAATGAGATCTAATAT
>WSFP011384563.1:0-29033 GCA_009831015.1 Picea engelmannii
ATTAGCCAATGCGTCTGTTAATGTATTAAGACATCTAGGAATATGCTGATATTCAATGTGATCAAAATAACGTTCCAAGAGGCGAATTCGCAAATACACCCTTAACAAAGTAGGACTTCGAATAGAGTAGATATTACTTAACTATAGTACTACAAGCTACGAATCAAGTTGCACAACCAAATGATGAATTTCGAGTGAGATAGCATCAACCAATAATTCAATAACGGTGTTATACTCTGCAATGTTGTTAGTTGCATGGCCAAGACATATACCTCGTAAAGATATAAGTTCATTTGTTGGGGCATAGATTACCCACGCACCGGAAGATAGGTTTCGAGTACTACGGATAGCACCATCAGCGAAGCCAATATAGGGTAGCGAAGACTCCGACATCTGGAAATCAAACACATCATCACATAAAGGAAGAGACCAGATAACGTCAAAAACAAACTAAAGTAACACACACAAAGTATGATACATAAAATACAAGTACTTGTGCACCAATGATTTATGCATAGTACTTCTTCAAGTACAAACCATTCCTGGGTTCACTCAAAGGGATACCATCATAATCGACCAGCTCATATGATCCTTTTTCCAAAACTCAGCGAACAATATAAGGACCTCGCCACATTGGTTCGAATTTCCCAGCTCCTAACGCATCTCGATCCTGTTCATAGATAAGAACAAGATCACCTTCAGAGAAAACGCGAGGCTTGACATGCTTGTCATACTATTCCTTGACACGTTTCTTCTGGGCTTCTATTACTAGAGTGGCGTCATGTCGAGTTTCGTCTAATCGCATCAGATACAATAGACGTTCTTCTTGAGCAGAAGTATTGGGTAAGAGTTCGACAACTAGCTTCAGAGAGGGTATCTCACATTCTATAGGAAGAATGGCTTCCACACCATAGACTAATAGAAAGGGCGTAAACCCTATAGCGGATTTGAAAAATGTCCGATATGCCCACAATGCCAAAAACAACATTGTATGCCAATTTTTTTTATGAATTCCTATCATCTGTTGAACCATAGTTATAAGAACTTTGTTGATTGCTTCGACCTGGCCATTAGCTTGCGGATAATAGGGTGTTGATTTATCATGACGAAGACCCAACTTTTTCGTAAGTTCAGACATCATAAAATTCCTAAAATGACTTCCGTGATCAGTAACGATAGCTTGGGGAACACCAAAATGAGCTATGACATGGTTGAAAAGAAACAACGCTGCAATCTTTCCAGTATTATCGAATGTTGGCATCGCCTCGGCCCATTTTGTAAAGTAATCAACAGCTACAATGATGTAACCGTGCCCCCCAGCTGAGTGAGGGTGACATGTCATGAAATCAATGCCCCATTTCGCAGAAGGACCAACTGAGATCGCAGGATGAAGAGGAGTAGGATGTGACCAAATTTTATGATTGTAGGTCTGGCAGGCATGGCATTTCTGAACAGCAAGAATGCAGTTGTTGAACAAGGAAGGCCAAAAATACCCTGCGTGTAAGATTTTCTGGGCAGTAGCATATCCAGACATATGACCACCACATGCTCCAAAATGGTAGTCATTCAGAGCTTTCTCGGATTTGTTAAATGTCAGACAATGTCTAAAAACAGAGTCAATTCCCCGACGGTAAAGAGTATCCCCGAGGATAATGTATTGGCGAGCTTGATAGCGTATGCGACGTCGTTCAGTACTAGACAAAGCTGGCTGGAAAGTCTGGGTTTGGGGATAGATAATGATATCCCCATACCAAAAATCATATGTGCTTATAAGGAAAAGAGATTCATCGGGTAGTGAATCTACTGCTACATTTTCCGTGGTAGAGTGGGGAAAATCGCATATTAATTCAGCAAAAACTAAGGATTTCTTAGATGTGGCACGATTGAATTCCAAGTCAAACTCCTGGAGTATGACAATCCATTTGGAGTATTTTCCCCCTAGCAATTGACGTGTCAAAATGTGTTGCATAGGGTTGCAATGAGAAATCACTGTAGTTTTCCTTGAGAGAATATAATGCCGGAAGCGTTGAATGGCTTGAACGGCAGCCAAGGCCAGTTTTTCAACATGTTGATACTTGATTTCAGTTGATGTGAGACTTTGACTCAAGTAATAAATAACATGCTCATCGTGCACATCATCCTCTTGGATGATAACCATGCCAATAGTATACTCAGAGGAAGCAAGATAAAGAAAATAATCACGACTATAATCAAGAGGAAAGAGAAGCGGAGCTCGCGTGAGGGACAACTTCAAAGCTTCAAAATCATTGTTAACAACAGAATCCCAGATGAACTCTGAATCTTTCTTTAGCAGCCGTGTAAAACCACGAGTAATATCGGCGTAATTAGGGATAAAACGATGAAGAAAGTTTGCTTTCCCCTGCAAACTTTGCAACTGGCACAGTGTAGAAGGAGGAGGGAGATTAAGAATCACCTCAACCTTAAGAGGATCCACCCTGATCCCTTGACGTGAAATGATAAAACCTAGAATACGGTCGGATTCTATGCAAAAAACACATTTATGAGGATTTAAACGGATACGATAGAACCGACACCGAACAAAAATAGCTCAGAGATGAGTGGGGTGATTGACTCGGCGCAAAGAATGAGCTGGTAAATCGTCCAAATAGGGTTGAACGATATGCTTTATATCATGAAAAGCATAGGACATAGCACGTTGAAACGTCGCGCCAGCGTTCTTAAGACTGAAGGGAAGTTTCCTATAGGCAAAAGTACCCCAAGGACAAATAAAAGCGGTTTTATGTTGGTCCTCGGGAGCGATGTTAATTTGATTATAGCTGGAGAAACCATCCATGAGAGAGAAAATTTCACTTCCGGCACAGTCATCGACAATCTGGTCAACAAAAGGGGTTGGAAAGTTGTCTTTTGGACAGGCTTTGTTAATATCCCTATAATCAACACATACACGAATACTGCCTCCTTTCTTATCAATTGATACAGGGTTGGAAACCCATTCGGTCAGAGCCACTGGATAAATAAAGCCGGCTTTCAAAAGTTTTTCAACCTCGAGCTTGATAGCCGCCGCTTTACGTGGGTAGACTAGACGAAGGTGTTGTCGGACAAGTTTAGCTCCAGGGTATGTCTTTATCTCATGTACAACAATTGGAGGGTCGATACCTGACATCTCTTCGTAGCTCCAAGCGAAGATGTCACGAAATTCTTTGAACAGAGACGTATAGGTGACAATTTCGTCGAGAGAAAACGAAGCTCCGATATGAACATTTTCAACTATCCCAGGTTTAATGGATATGTCAATGGGAATCGTGGGAGACATATTACTGAGGTTCCCTTCGACAACCACATCATGTGTAGATCCAGGAACGGTCGATATGACAACAATGGTCAAAGGAGCCGAAATCCGTTGGTAGTTCTCAAGAGTGTGTTGTTCCAAAAAGAGTATGGAACGATGATTCCCATCATCCCAAGGGGTGTCCTCCATGACGAACATGATCATCTCATCAGTGGGAAAGATAACACGAAAAGGATCGGGAGACAACTCATCAAGAGAGGGGGTAGAAGGTGTTGCCGATTGAATTGCCTGATAAGCAGACTCTACCGGACTTAACGACATGACGTCGCCGAAACGAGTATGATCTCCAGGGTCAGGGACTATCCAAGGGTTGGAAGACACAGGAAGTTCGTGAGGCACAGTGGAGATCATATTGATAGAAGCAACTGACAGGCGCGGAACATCGGGCGGTGGAATGGGGAAAGTACCCATTAACGAAGAGTCCTTTAAAAGGCCTACACCGACATTCTCGTAACCCGGTGGGGTTTTAGCTATAAACGAAACGTTTCCAGTACGAGTATCGGAATTGAAGAAGGCAAGTTGATCAACAGTAACAACCTTTCCTTGATGAGGAAAACATACTACACGGAAAAGTGTTGACACAATAGCACGCATGGAATCGATCCAGCTACGACCAAGCAGAAGATTATAATCAAGGGGAGCATCGAAGACTTCCACTTCAACCTGGATCGTCTTACCTTCTAGTGTAACAGGCAATGAAGGAAGGACACCGTAAGGCTTAAAACCAGATCCATTGAAGGCTTTCATAGTATTTTGCGATTCATTTAAGGGAGGAAAGCCAATGGTTTTCCAACAAGCAAAAGACATTACACACGTTGAGGCACCCTCGTCAATAACAGTTCGACAAATATTCTTTTCAGAGACAACAACTTGTATCTGGAATGCGAGTTGAGGGGGTAACCGATCTTCCTAGGTCCACCTGGATCTAGAACAAAGCAAGACAGAATAATACTCTTTCCCTAGATTTCGACTATTGAATGTACTAGAAGGCAAGAACAAAGGACATACCTTATGATCGCTTCCTATGGTCTTTGTTGCTCTTGCTTCACTCCAATGCTCTTGTGCATTCAAGACCAAGACAACACAAACCAACCAAAGTGAAGAAAGCACAATCTATTCAATAGTCAATCTATGTATATGATCAAGGAGTTATACAATAAAGTGGAATTAGCTTTATGGGAAAGGGACATATTACTGTATCATATTGATGGAAAGTAAAGATTACAACCTGAGCCTTGATGTTGCAAAATTCCTTTCTATGGCTCTTGACTCTGACACACACACTTGCTCACTTGTATGAAGAAGATCAACCACCTTTGATAAATTTGCTGGAGTTCTTAGCTGTTGTAGAATCAGTCCTTCACACAATCCTTTTCACTAATTCTCCAATGAATCTCTTGTTTGTTTGATTCTAAACTTTTCCATGAGAATTCCCTCAATATATAGGAGAGAATGGATTAGTTACTTGGATAATAATGATCCCAAAATATCAGGGAATCCAGTACTTAGGTAACCATCCGAATGCCATCTCATCCTTCTAGAAGATTCCCTTCTAGAAGCTTCTAGAAATCATCTTTTTCCCTTCTTTAGAAAGAGTTCACACCCTAGCAATACAACACAGTGTGAACTTCTCACACCCTGGCTTAAGGCAGCCTACGAGAATCATGCATTCTCGCAGGAAAATATACTATCAGCCTGCGAACAGTCCTAAAAAATGTGATTTCTGGAAAGAGATGAAGGTAACTTTTCTCAGGAAAAATTTCTAATGAAGAGCCCGAAATACACCATCATTAATACATCATCATGATGACCAAAATTGTGGGTAACAACCTTGACTCTTCCTTGGTCACATTGTGCTTCCCCCAGTTGAAGATAATGTGTGGGACTTCTACCTAAGCATGAAAAAGATTGCCCAAACATGCTCTACCTTGGCTGACATGCTTATTTAGTTATTTGTCTTACAGGTCCCATTAGTTTTTTGTGAGATACATTTCATTGTACTTGGGATCCCTTGGTGAGAATATAGAAAGTTTATGGTTGGATTTTATCTTTTTCCAGCTACAACCCTCTGGGCCTTTAGCCCCTTCTTCCCATGAAATGTGGTACAATCCCTTCTTGGGTCAGTACACCCGAAAATCCCAAAATATGAGGAGACAAAAAGGATGAAGTGTGGAAAATGATAACTATGATCGGGAATGGTATGATGACTCATCAAGAAGTCCTCCCAGTAGAAATCCTTTCCCCAAGGGTGACCACTTACTAGGACACACTGTCAACCACCAAGGTGAAACAAGGCAAGGAGCATAATTTCCAAGAAAACGTTATAAAATCAAGAGAATTTGTAATGCAACATATTCAAATGCCTCAAGTATTAAAGTGACACTTAACACAATATCTGACTTGTACCTCATGGATCAAGATCCATTGTATTCCATAAACAAGTTGATGTGGTGAATGCCATCATGATGAATCCGAGAAGTATGGTAATGAAGCAGGTCTTCATTTGTGTAAGTGGACATCACAAGTCAATCCATCCCTCGACACTCCATGTATGCAACCTGAGGGCCTCGAGAAATCGTCTCCTTAGATATCCCTAGAAATATGGGATAACACCACTTATATAGATTTTATACTATGCTCAATTTTTGTAAAGAATTTTAAATTATGTTGAGAAGGAAGAATTCATAATAAGAATAAACACTTGTTCTTTAAAGAAAAAGATAAAACAATTGTTATGCACATCAGGTAGGTTTCTATCTGAAAATGCCAATATAAGGTTATACACAGGTGTGAAATCACAAATTACACCTTATGCAAGTTGAAACACTCAATTTCGCTCAAAATTGACACCGGGGCATGCATTTTACTCTCAGGTAATTTTGCATTCAAATTTACATGAAATCCCAAATCTAGCTGCATGAAAGCAACCTCTCATGTTCATCAATTGCACTTTAAATGAAATATGTAAATTCACAATATATATAACTCCATATTGCAACCCATAAGACAAATTTTGAGCTACAGGGAAGCTTGGGTGTGCATTTTAATGTTGTCACTTAGTACAATTTCGACCTTGTAAATTACAAGGCAAACTTTGCCTATTTTGCAAAACAACCCTTTTTAAACTTGAAATTGAAAAATAAACAACATGAATATGTCTACTATGATTAACCACACCCCCAACAACTAGCACAACTCAAATCTAAGGTATAATACAACCTTGGGTTACTTTTTACAAAAAAGTAATGCATTTCTAGTGTTTTACTAGGCATATCTTGCCGATTTTTGCACAATAGAGTCTTTTATGACTGAAAATGCAAAACTGACCTTGATTTCTCTCATAACCCATCCTTTGATTCATCAAAATGTCGTGAATATTTGTGCATAAAAACCATCATTTTTGGAGTGTAAATGCAATACTAATTGTACAACTAGGTTATAAATATTGTAATCATGAATTTACAATTTAAATACTAAATTATGGAGCCTTAGCCAACTTTGGGTGTGCATTTTCATGTAGCCAACTTTAACAATTTGGCCCTTTTGTTTTACAAGGCAAATTTTAGCCTTTATTCACACTAGGCAGGTTTATGTTTGAAAATGATAATAAAGTTTATAGACATGTGTCAAATCACAAAATACACCTTCTGCAAGTTGAACCACTCCATTTAGGTAAACAATGAGACTAGGGCATGCATTTTACTCTAAGTCCATTTTGCCTTCAAATTTACATGAAATACCAAATCTAGGTGCATTAAAGAAACCTCTCTTGTTCTTCAATTGGACTTTAGATGCATAGGTAAATATACCATTTATCTAATTCCATATTACAACTTATAAAATAAATTTTGGAGCTATAGGGAAGCTTGGATGTACATTTTAATTTTGTCACTTAGTACAGTTTCAACCTTGCAAATTACAAGGAAAACTTTACCTCTTTTGCACAATAACCTTTTTTAAACTTGCAATTACAAAATAAGCAACATGAATAGGTTTACTATGATAAACCACATCGCCAACAACTTGCACAACTCAAATCTAAGGTTTAATAAAACCTTGGATTACTTTTTACAAAAAGGTTGTGCATTTTGAGGGTTTTACTAGGAATCTCTTACCTGTTTTTTCTCAAAAGAGTCTTTTATGACTGGAAATGAAAAACTGACCTTGGTTTCTCTCATAACCTACGATCCCCTGATTCATCAAAAAGTTATGAATCTTTTATGCATAGAAATCATCATTTTTGGAGTTTAAATTCACTACTAATTATACATACATGTTATGATATTGCAATGATAAATTTACAACTTAAATCCTAAATTATGGAGCCTTAGCCAACTTTGGGTGTGCAGTTTCATATAGCCAACTTTAACAATTTGTCCCTTTGGTTTTATAAGGAAAATTTTATCCTTTATGCACGCTAGGTATGTTTATGTCTGAAAATGCAAATATAAGTTTATAGACAAGTGTAAAAACACAAATTACACATTCTGCAAGTTGAAACACTAAATTTGGGTCAAAATTGAGACTAGGGCGTGCATTTTACTCTAAGACAGTTTTGCCTTCAAATTTACATGAAATACCAAATCTAGGTGCATGAAAGAAATATATGTTATTCTTCAATTGAACTTTAGATGACACATGTAAATTTACAATATATCTAAATCCATCTTACAACCTATAAAACAATTTTTGGAGCTACAAGAAATCTTGGTCATGCATTTTAATGTTATCACTTAGTACAATTTCGACCTTGCAAATTACAAGACAAAATTTGTCTCTTTTGCATAACAACCATTTTTAAACTTTCAATTGAAAAATAAAAAACATGAATATGTATACAATAATTAAACACACCCCCATCAACTTGCACAAATCAAATCTAAGGTATAATACAACCTTGACTTTTTTATAAACAAGTTGTGCATTTCGAGGGTTTTACTAGGCATCTCTTGCCTGTTTATGCACAACAGATTCTTTTACGACTCAAAATGAAAAAATAACCTCGATTTCTCTCATAAACCACCATCCTCTGATTCATAAAAACAATCGTGAATATTTTTGCATAGAAATCATCCTTTTTGGAGTGTACAGTTTAGACCTTGCAGTTTCATATAGCCAACTTTAACAATGTTGTCCTTTGGTTTTACAAGGCAATTTTTAGCCTTTATGACATCAGGTAGGTTTCTATCTGAAAATTCCAATATAATATTATAGATATGTGTAAAATCACAAACTACACCTTATATAAGTTGAACCACTAAATTTGGCTCAAACCTGGGACTAGGATGTGCATTTTACTCTGAGGTAGTTTTGCATGCAAAATTACATGAAATCCAAAATATAGGTGCATGAAGGAAACCTCTCTCGTTCTTCAATTGAACTTTAGATACATAGGTAAATTTACAAGGAATCTTGGGCGTGCATTTTAATTTTGTCACTTAGAACAATTTTGACCTCGCAAATTACAAGACAAACTTTGCCTCTTTTTCACAACCACCCTTTTTAAACTTGCAATTGCAAAATAAACAACATGAACATATCTACTATGATAAACCACACCCCCAACAACTTGCACAACTCAAATCTAAGGTATAATACAACCTTGGGTTACTTTTTACAAACATGTTGCATGTTTGGAGGGTTTTACCAAGAATCTCTTGCTTATTTTTGCACAAAATAGTCTTTTATGATAGAAAATGCAAAACTTACCTTGGTTTCTCTCATAACCCACGATTCTCTGATTCATCAAAATGTCATTAATATTTGTGCATAGAAATAATCCTTTTTGGAGTGTAAATGCATTAATAATTGTTCAAACAGGTTACAAATATTGTAATGATCAATTTACAACTTAAATCCTAAATTATGGAGACTTAGCCAACTTTGGGCATGCAGTTTCATATAATCAACTTTGACAATTTGACCCTTTGGTTTTACAAGACAATTTTTATCCTTTGTGCACACCAAGTAGATTTATGTTCGAAAATGCAAATATAAGTTTGTAGGCAGGTGTAAAATCACAAATACACCTTCTACAAGTTGAACCACTTAATTTGGGCCAAAATTGAGACTAGGGCGTTCATTTTACTCTAAGGTAGTTTTTTGCTTCAAATTTACATGAAATACGAAATACAGGTGCATGAAAGCAACCTATCTCATTCTTCAATTGAACTTTAGATGACATAGGTAAATTTACATATATCTAACTCCATCTTAAAACTTGTAATTTATTTTTTGAGCTACAAGGAATATTGGGTGTGCATTTTAATGTTATCACTTAGTACAGGTTTGATCTTGCAAATTACAAGGAAAAATTTACCTCTTTTGCATAACAACCCTTTTTAAACTAGAAATTGAAAAACAAACAACATGAACATGTCTACTATGATTAACCACACCCTCAACAACTTGCACAACTCAAATCTAAGGTATAATACAACCTTGAGTTACTTTTTACAAACATGTTGTGCATGTTGAGGGTTTTACTAGGCATCTCTTGCCTATTTTTGCACAACAGATTCTTTTGTGAATGGAAATGAAAAACTAACCTTGATTTCTCTGATAAACCACCAACCTCTGATTCATCAAAATATCGTGAATATTTTTGTATAGAAATCATCCTTTTTGGAGTGTACAATTTAGAATTTGCAATTTTATATAGCCAACTTTAATGGTGTGGCACTTTGGTTTTATAAGGAAATTTTTAGTCTTTATGCACATCAGGTAGGTTTTTGATTGAAAATTCCAATATAATGTTATAGTTAAGTGTAAGATCACAAAATACACCTTATTCAAGTTGAATCACTAAATTTGGCTCACAATTGAGACTGGGGTGTGCATTTTACTCTGAGGTAGTTTGGCATGCAAATTTACATGAAATCCCAAATCTAGGTGCATGCAAACAACCTCACTTATTCTTCAATTGAACTTTAGATGCATAGGTAAATTTACCATTTATCTAAATCCATCTTAAAACTTATAAAACAATTTTTGGAGCTACGGGGAAGCTTGGGAATACATTTTAATTTTGTCACTTAGAACAGTTTCGACCTTGTAAATTACAAGACAAACTTTATCTCTTTTGCACAACCACCCTTTTTAAACTTGCAATTGAAAAATAAACAACATGAACCGGGCTATTATGATAGACCACACCCCCAACAACTTGCACAACTCAAATGTGAGGTATAATACAACCTTGGGTTACTTTTTACAAACATATTGTGCATTTTGAGGGTTTTACTAGGTATCTCTTGACTATTTTTGCACATCAGAGTCTTTTATGATTGAAAATGCAAAACTGACCTTGGTTTCTCTCATAACCCACCATCCTATGAATCATCAAAATTTCGTGAATCTTTGTGCATATAAATCATCATTTTTGGAGTGTAAATGCACTACTAACTGTACAAACAAGTTATAAATATTGTAATGATGAATTTACAACTTAAATCCTAAATTATGGATCCTTAGCCTACTTTTGGTGTGTAATTTCATATATCCAACTTTAACAATTTGACCCTTTAGTTTTACAAGGCATTTTTTAGCCTTTATGCACATCAGATAGGTTTGTTTATGAAGATTCCAATATACTGTTATAGACATGTGTAAAATCACAAACTACACCTTATTCAAGTTGAACCACTCAATTTGGCACAAAATTGAGACTAGGGCGTGCATTTTACTCTGAGGCAATTTTGCATTTAAATTTACATGTAATCCCAAATCTAGGTGCATGAAAGCAACCTCTCCCATTCTTCAATTGAACTTTAGATGCATAGGTAAATTTACCATTTATCTAACTCCATCTTAAAACTTATAAAACAATTTTTGGAGCTACAAAGATGCTTGGACGTGCACTTTAATTTTATTACTTAGTACAAGTTTGACCTTGCAAATTACAAGGTAAAATTTTCCTCTTTTGCACAACAACCCTTTTTAAACTTGCAATTGCAAAATAAACAACATGAACAAGTCTACTATGATAAACCACACCCCCAACAACTTGCACAATTGAAATATAAGGTATAATACAACCTTGTGCTAACTTTTACAAACATGTAGTGGATTTCGATGGTTTTACTAGGCATATCTAACCTATTTTTTCACAACGGAGTCTTTTATGACTGAAAATGCAAAACTGACTTTGATTTCTCTCATAACCCACTAGCTTCTTATTCATCAAAATGTCGTGAATCTTTATGCATAAAAATCATCCTTTTTGGAGTGTAAATGCACTAATTGTACAAACAGATTGTAAATAATGCAATCATCAATTTAAAACTTAAATTCTAAATTATGGAGCTTTAGCCAACTTTGGGCGTGCAATTTCATATAGCCAACTTCAAAATTTTGGCCCTTTGGTTTTACAAGGAAATTTTCATCCTTTTTGCACATCAGGTAGAATATAAGTTTATAGACATGTGTAAAATCACAAACTACACCTTCTACAAGTTGAACCACTCAATTTGGGTAAAACTTTAGACTAGGGCATGTATTTACTCTAAGACAGATTTTCCTTCAAATTTACATGCAATACCAAATCTAAGTACATGAAAGCAATCTATCACATTCTTCAATTGAAATTTAGATGACATAGGTAAATTTACAATATATCTAACTCCATCTTACAACCTATAAAATAATTTTTGGAGCTACAAGGAAGCTTGGATGCACATTTTAATGTGGTCACTTTTAAAATATGCAAATAGATCTAGGGTTTGGTTTAAATACATAACAATTTGTCTTGAGGCTCAACCCACAACTATTGAGCTTAATTGGGATTTATCGACCCTTGTGACTAAAACCCACCAACATAGTAAATTATTTGAGTGTTCATTTTCTTGGGTTACTTAGTGATTTTGGTTACAGAAGTGAAATATATTCTACTACAATTAATATTTTAGATTCATTGATAAGGTTCAAATTTCATGGGAAACATATATCAGAAACCTCAAGTAAATGAGCTCAAATTTTTGAATTTTATTAAACATGGATCTTTAAAATTTCCATACTGAAGTGATAATTGGATTAAGTATGTACCAATTATGTTTGTTTTTCCCTACCCAATATTAAGGTGGTTGGTCCTTAATGGAACAAAAAAAATTCTAAGCAGTCTATTTACCTTTGGCAACAACAAATTATGTGTAGCCCTAGTCTTAAATCATAATATGCAAACATTCTTGCATAAATACCCTACTGGATATCTTCATATACAACAAAGTCCACAACCAAAACATTTCACTTGTGGAATCATTAATCTATCATCTATTACTATAAATAATTTCAGAGTTGTATATGTAACAATACATATTAGTTCAAGTATGTAACCCCAAACCAAAATTTATATTTCACCCTTCACCAAATTCAAATATAAATATCACAAACTACACCTTTTGCAAGTTGAACCACTCCATTTGGGTCAAAATTGAGACTAGGGCATGCATTTTACTCTAAGGTAGTTTTTGCTTTAAATTTACATGAAATCTAAAATCTAGGTGCATGAAAACAATCTCTCATGTTCTTCAATTGTACTTTAATAGATGACATAGGTAAATTTACCATATATCTAAATCCATCTTAAAACTTATAAAACAATTTATGGAGCTACAAGGAACCTTGGTAGTGCATTTTAATTTGGTCATTTAGTATAGTTTCGACATTCAAAATTACAAGACAAACTTTAAATATAACTTGGTCACTTGTAATATAATTTATTTGTTTATTTCCAATTCACCAAAGTTGTATGAATGGAAATTTCCAATAGTTTCAAATTGCAAATTCATTGGGATAAATTAAATATGTTGGAATGTATGGAATTTTGGATTACTGATAAATATGTTTCTTCGCATAGAGCACTACCAAGGTATGTGTTATGGGGCATCTTGTTAACCATAAAAAAGTTGATTTTTGAAGATAATGAGGCACACTTAGGAATAATTGCACATCACATTAGAGCCTCTTATGGGGAAGGAAGGAAGCAACTAAAGAATATTGTTCCAAGAATACTTCAAGCACTGATTATAGATCACAATAATCCTTGGGAAGTTTTTTTTTAGCGTGCCATGGTACTCTAGGAACTTGTGGAGTTGGGGCCATTCTTTATGTGATAATGAAAATTACATTTTACTAAAGTATGGGGTAGGTTTGGGCACAAACAATAGAGTATAACTCTATGCCCTCTGGATCCTACTTAAGGTTGCAGTGGATAGGTAGGTTAAGATGCTATAGGTCTTTGGTGACTCCAAACTTCTGATGAACTGGGAAAATGGTAAAAGTAACATTTTTAACTTGTAGTTGGGGCCTATTTTCATTAGGATTATGGAAAACAAATTAATATTTGAAGAGATGTCCTTTGCTCATGTTTACCGAGAATTCAACCACAAAGATAACGAGTTATCAAAGGAAACAGTCATTTTGGAGGAAGTTGTTTTTATTGTTCATGAGATTAAGGACCATACTCCTACATATTTGATACTCTTACAACTTTTCTAATGACAGGATTTTTGGTCGTGTTTTATTTTTTGTTTATTTAAAGTTAGAGAGAGTTTGTCTCATGGTTTTGTCTTAGCATCAATATGATGGTGTGGAACTATTTGTTTAAAGAGATATCTATATAAGGATGATTGTAAGAGTCAAAGTCATAAGGATAGGCTATAGTATTATATGATAAGGAAATATATAAAGACAATGGCTGCTAATGTTAAAAGTCAAAGGGATCATCAATGTGTATTTGATTTCCACTAGTAATATCAATACAATGATTTTTGTCTCGAAAAAAAAAACTTGAAATATAATTTCTTGTAGGTAGATTAAGACATTATTATAAAGATGCATTAAAGATCACTTAAATATTATAAATAAACACTAAATATCAAAACAAGCATCACATATAAGACAAGTATGAGTCAAAACATTATTGACCTTTCATTAATTCTTCACAATAGAAGGATCTTTACATGACATACATCATAGTTATAGTTTCCATTACAAAACTTGACAAACTGTAAAACAAATTCTAGAACTTTATTCTCTTTAAAGATTCCTCCTAAGGTCTCTCTAACAAACCTCTCCTTTTCTATCTCTCCACTTACAACCTTATATATTATGTTCCCCATGGGGACCAACTTGATCCATAGGTTTCTTACATAAGTTGATCATAACTAACTTTACATGTAATCACAGGTCCTCGAGCCAATTGTTACAACTCTAAGGAAATACTTAATACTTGAGGCACACTTTGCCTTGTTGTAGCCAGTCATCCACCACAATCGATACTCAGAAAGGTGTTTTATCCAGTCACCATCTTAACACTGTGGGGTGGTACTGAAGAAGCTTAAAGTGAAAATGGGTTCAAAATTTGTAGTCCATCAAAGAGTCTAATGGAAGATACAAACTATGGTATGGATATGGAGGGTACACCTGTAATGTCCCCCACCTCTTGATGAAGAGGTTTGGAGAGACTCAATAATATAGTTGTCCCCACTATAGTATAGTCTCATGCATCATGGGGACAAAGTCAACCAGAATCCATTTCCTAAGCATAAAATTATATTATTGAGTTGACTTTGGGAGGAAAAAGGTAACTTAATGAAAGAAAAGAACACGTGGAGAAGAGCTAGTAGCTAACCCTAGAGGTTAACTAACTCAACAAATGAATAGACCATGATTATAAAAGAAAGGAAGGGCACACTTCTAATACATTCTGGATTATTAACATCTTTTGAATTTGGGCTCTTGAGCACAAGCAGTTTTGAGGGTTTTGAGACTAAAACCCTAGAGATCAACTCGGTGGTGAAATATTCCACCTTCCTTGATCCAAGCTTGGTCTCGGAGGTGTAACATTTATCCCACACCATTCTACAGTACTACAAAGATCACATCCATTGGAAGAAGAGTAACAATGTGTAGTCTAAGGGGGTTTCCAACATGAGGGCACATAATCTCGTAGAGATCAGTTCTATCTGAAGAGAGGAGAAGGATCTTGGGAAAAGGAATATCTAGGTATTCTTCATATATCCTAGGACATCATTTCTAGCCTATTCAGGAGGAGGTTTCTCTATCAAAATATTTCCTAGACTTTGGCACGTGTTGGAGAAGAGAGGGGTGCACTATAGAAGGAGTTTTCTATCATTTGGTGGCTCAGATATTCATTGTTCAGCTCGAGACTTCATCAGTGGGGTTGCATTGCCCCGATATATCATCTCAGTGATTTTTGTAATAGTTGGGGGTCTCTAGGAGAGAGGCCGAAATATTGGATCTTCAGTCATCTAGGAGGGCACAAACTAGTTAGAGGATTGCTCATTCAAAGGGTCAACACTTCACCATTCATCATGAGAATTTTCTAGGAGGGTTCTAGTGGCATGATCTACATTCTGGGAGATTTTGGTGTCATTTGGAGCACAGGAGGAGGAGGACCAAATTCTTGGGTATCTATAGCCATCAATATAGTGCACAACTAAACCAGTTTGGGGGTTTGGCACTTCATAGGGCTAGGGTTTCATCTTATCATTCATATCTGAAAGCTATTGGCCTTTGGAGGCTCATATCTTCTAATCATGGTGCTTTTGAAGGCTATTATCATAAATATTGGCTATTATTGTAGCAACTATCATTCCAATTTGGATATTATTGTGGTTTTCTTCCAGATCTGCAGATCTATGGTTACATGATCTATCTACTACTTAAATAAAGTCTAGATCTAACATTGTTGCCTTTATATTGGTGTTTCTTATTGTATCTTGTCTTTGTTTATGGTATATGCTTCAGATCTATCACTTCATTTCTATAATCTCCATAATATAACCCTAATGCACAACTTCATGAGTAAACCTACAAACACACATCCAAACAATAGTAAATAGTGAACAATTAGTGTTTCTAGAAAAAACATTTGGCTTTGGAACATTACATTGGTATATAGCATTGATTCTCCTTGCCAGTGGGGATTAGCGCATGCAAACGTTCAGTGGTATTTACATGGGAAGACGCAGAAAGTGGACAGGTGAAACATAGGTATTGTTGGCACAGGGAAAGACCTGGGGTTCAGCTCTAAGAGCACACCAACAAACCCTAACTACTGGCCCTTTTGGAAGCACCTATGAAGCAGATGCAGTCTCACCCGAAGCAGTTATGAGGGGGTTGCATGACAAAGATGTCTACAAATAAAGGGAATATCAAGTGGATCTAACAAAAGAACAACACAACATTCATATATCACTTATCAACTTAGAGTTGTTCTACACATCTACTTATCATATCTAAAGCAATAATGCAATCACATTATATCAATAACAAATACAAAATACCAATCACGCACAACACAAAATATACGTGGTTCACCCTCTCTCTAGGGCTATGTCCACAGAACTGTGCTATATTATATTAGGTTAAAGCATACAGTTCTTGTCTGCACTCTTAACTAGCAGATCTTCTCTCTTCTCCTCTCTTTCTCTCCTCTCCCTACGCACCTAGTTGTAGGGTTTATCTTCGCACCCAACTAAAGATCTTACAACTCAGAAGGATCTCGTACTTAGAACTTCCCTCTCACACAATAATCCTCTCTCGCCTAACTCAATACCAACATCCACAATACAATATTATCGGATCAACCCAAAGTATCGAACCAACCTAGGCCCTTTAGACCTCTATTTATACATTACAATAGCTCACTGACAGCCTTAGGCCGAAACCTAGGTATCCAAAACTCTAGATACAAAAACCCTAGGTGTCTAAAACCCTAGGTCAACTTGACCCATATTTTCAGGGCTTCGTCAGGCTGTCTTTCCTTCCTTTTCGTGTGGTTCTCCAAAGCATCCAACGGTGGATTTTTCCACTTGATGACATGTCCATGATCCTTCTTCCTTGATTAATTTTCATCCTTTATCTCCTCGTCTAATGATTTTATTTCTCAGGCTTGGCTCCATCTTTTCTGCTCTTTTGCTCACTTCGACCCAATAACAGTCAGTACTGTGTCTTCTGTGTAGTTCACATTCTCCCTTTTCTTCCTTGATCTTCACATACTTCCATAACCAAGGGCCAATAGGCCCCCAACACTCACCTGTGACTTGTCCCGAGGCACTTTAGATCTGAGCTTCATGTTTTACTTCGACTCCAGGCTGCGCAGTGCAACCTTTTCTTTTTGCTTTATGCCTCCTCTTCCTCCTTGTGCAGACTGTATTTTTTGTGTCTGGTACCTAGTTTCAACTGTAGCTAGTACCTAGACCCTTTTCTTCATGTTTTCACTGAGATCTATGAGGCAGATGGTTTTCATAGTACGACTTCAGCTGACTCCCATTCACTAATCCTTCCTTCCATTCTCCCTTTAATTTCTTTAGCTGCACAACTCCTCCTTCTATGACATAGGCGATCTCATATGGTCTGATCCAATGTGTTATGAACTTTCCAGGATGTTTTATGAACTTTCTGTCATAGACCAACACTAGGTCTCCTTGTCTAAATTCCTTCTTCTTGATGTGGCTGTCATGGTAGGCCTTCTCTCTTTCCTTCTGAACTTGTTGATGGAATATTGTAATGAATCGATCTTCCTCAAGTTCAACCAACTGTGTGAATCTCTCTTGATCATCTCCAGTGTCATCCATATCTGTAAAAGCAACAATTCTCAGGCTTGGTACAAAATATTCCATTGGAACAACAACTTCAAGCCCGTATACCAAATTGAAGGGGGTCTGCATTGTTATCTTCTTGCAAGTGGTTCTATAGGCCCATAACATTGCTGGTAATCTTAAATCCCAATCATCTCTATTCACACAAAAAATCTTGGTTAGTGTTGTCTCCAAGATCTTGTTGAATGCTTCAACTATCCCATTTGCTTGAGGATGGTATGATGTGCTCTTCTGATGGTGGACTGTAAATTCTTCAGTCAAGGCTTCAACTGTCTTATTGATGAAATGTGTTCCTTGATCACTCATAAGGATCTTTGGGCATCCAAACCTAGTTATGATGTCGTCAAATATGAAGTGCGCAGCTGTAGTGGCACTAAAGTCCTTGACTTCTCTTGCTTCAGCCCATCTAGTCAAGTATTATGTTGTTGTAATTATGTACCTTTCTCCTGTGCGCTTTCCTGGTGGGTTTATCGGTCTAACAAACTCAATGGCCCATTTTTCGAATGATTGTAGGGTCAGTTGCAGTGCTAATGGCATTTCATCTCTTCTGGATGGTTTCCCAACCCTCTGGCATACATCGCAGGCTTTGGAATAGTCTTTAGCATCTCTGTGTAAAGTAGGCCACCAAAGGCCAGCTCTAAGAAACTTTTGTGCAGTTTCTTTACCTGCATAATGTCCTCCTGTGATTCCTTCATGAGATTCCGCAAGGATCAGTGGTCGTTCTGCCTCCATGACACATCTTCGTAATATCTCATTCGATCCCATCTTATATATATGTCCAACTATAAGTGAGAAATATTCAGCGTGCACTACTATTTGTTTCTTCTGTGGAATTGTGTACTTACTAGGTGCCATTCATGTTGATAGGAACTGGACTATCTTTGCAAAGTGGTCATCGATCTTTCTAATGGCTAGTAGTTGTGCATCTAGCAATGTATCTTCCAGATTAGTGGGCTCTTACCCATGTTCCAACCTCGATAAGTGGTCAGGACCCTTATTCATTCTTCCTGGTTTTACTATGATCTCAAAATCATATTCTTGAAACAGCAGAAGCCATCTGCATATCCTTCCCCCCAACACTGGCTTGTTGACTAGGTATTTCAACGCGGAGTGATCAGTAAACATTTTAAAGTGTCCTCCCAACAAATAGTGGTGAAATTTATGCAATGCATACACCATGGCTAATCCCTCTCTTTCAATAATGGTATAATTAATCTCAGCTGTAGATAGCTTCCTTCTAGCAAAGGCTAATGGGTGGTTAATGTCTCCTATTCTTGGTTGTGCTAACACATATCCCAATGCAATGGAAGATGCATCGAAAAGTACATGGAATTCCTTGGTCCAATCTGGAAAGACCGGAATGGGCACAATAACCATTTTCTCTTTTAGTGTGTTGAAGCTCTGCTGGAATTCTTCGGTCCAACTAAATTGACAATCCTTTTTCAACAACTTCTCCATGGGTGTTGTAATCTGAGCATATCCCTTAATTAACTTTCTGTAGTAGCCTATGTGTCCCAACGTAGTGCACAGTTGTTTAACTATTGTAGGAGGGGGTAGATAAACTATAATAGCGATCTTGGATGGATCTACCAACAGTCCTTGCTTACATACAATATGTCCTAACAGAAGTCCAAATGGTGAAAATAAAATGCACTTCTTCAAATTCAAAGAAATTTGACACTGCCTGCATTTATCCAACATTAGCCTTAGACATTCAATGTGATTTTTAAACAAACTAAACACAGTCCAGTCATCAAAATATGCTTCTAGAAATTTATGCAAAAATTCTTTGAACGCTTCGACCACCACCCTGAAAAATATGGCTAGGGAATTCTTCAATCCAAATGGCATCACTGTATATTGGTAGGATCCCCATTCTGTGGAAAACATGGTCTTATGGCAGTCCTCCTTGACAATCCACATCTAATGGTATCCTAAAAATCCATCTGTAAAAGAATAGACCTCTTGGCCTCCCACGTTATCTAACACTTCATTAGTGAATGGTGTAGGGAAGGGGTCATGTAAACAAGCATTGTTTAGCTTCCTGAGATATACACGGATCTTAATATCACCTGTATTCTTGTCTTGCACCACCATAGGACTAATCCACTCTGATTCTTCCATAGGTTCTATAATCCCTGCTTCCAGCATTCTGTCAAGCTCAATCTTCACTTTCTCCTTATATTTAGGGTTCAATATGTAAGGTCTCTATTTAACTAGTCTAGCATCTGGTTTTAAAGGGATCCTCATCTCTCCCATAGGCCATTTAATTCCCTTCATATCAGTGAACTTGGTTGGAAACAAGTCCTGATATTCATGCAACAACTCAGTAATCTTGTCAATGGTAGCAACATCCCAATAATCTCCGACATTGGAAAGCTTCAGTGTCTCCTCTATTACAATATTGACTTTCTTAATCTTGATTGGCTATTCAATAAATGTTAACTGAACTCCTGGCCCTTCCACATCTCTCTGGCCTCTTTTTTTTGTGATGTTCACCTTCCTTGGATCATCGTCTTCATCGACATTGATGTTGTAACAGCCTTGCAGTTTCTGGAGAGGCGTAGTCCATTCATCCTCTTCCCGTTCTAAGGGAGGGTTGGATCCATCCTCGAATGCTTTCTATCTCAAAATATATAATGCTTGATCTACCGAAGGAAATTGACTTTCAAATAGGAATGTAGTTATAAAATTCTGAGTCATACCTTTCCAATCTGTAGTGATGAGGCACATTTCTACTTGAAGGTACCATTTGATAGGTGTCATGTCCAACGTGTTGATGAATTTTTGCACCCATTTTTCTTGAGGAATGTTGCTTTAGGATTCCTCACAGCTTTTCACATAGTTCTTTGGGAAGCTTCGACCCATGTAGAGAGCTTCACAACCTTCTATTTGTGTTGAGAATCATGTTGTCATCAGAGTACGACATTGTACCCAATCTGTAATATTAATTTTGTGTGTCCCCCACCATCTTGTTGGTGTGGATTTCAAGGCCTCATCCATTTCCAACAACCTCTCTTGTGTTGGTACACTTTCTTCAAATTCTGATAGGAAGGCTTCTAACGGATTCAGACCATCAAATGTGGGTAGGTTACTTATTGTTGTGCTAATCCAATGAACTTCTCTGGTTAATATAGCACATCTCCTTATAGATACTTCATACATCTAGTTCTGCCAGTTCTCTTGTGCTTCTTATGAGTATGATGAGCACGCGTTGTCACTTCGCTAGCTTAGATTTCCATCGGCTTCAGGATTAATGTAATCTTGTTGTCTGGCTGTTAGATTGTAGATGTTTTCTAGTGCATATGCATAGTCTTCTTCTCTGATAGGTTCTGTGTACCACTGACCTTCATCTGGATATAAAGGTGCGATGAACCTAAGACAATCTCCTTCAAAAGTGATATGTATTTTCCTTAAGTCAACAACAGTAGAGTTATTGAAGGCCTAATCGATTCCTAGCAGCGTAGGGTAAGGGAAACTATCATCAACTATTTCAATTACCTCAAAATCTGCAAATGTTCTTACTCCATCGATGTCCGTAGGGACATGCTCCAATCGTCCAAATGGGCTGACAGCTTGTTGATTATCCATCCTAATCCTGATATGGGAATAGATCAACTTTGGTTTTCCCATCAGTGCCCAGGTTTGCTTCGTCATGACATTGACCTCTGACCCTAAGTCGAGGACCACATAGTCTATCTCGTATTCTCCTATTTGAGCGTTCAAATGTAATTCCTTATTTTTCCTTATCTTCTTACCGATTTGGTGTACTTCCCTATTCAATAAGGGATCTATCTTTCCTTGCTCGTATTGTCATATTAAATTTTGTAATTCTTGTACAACGCTTTCATCCTGAATCAACTTAATACAAGTATGTAAAAATTCCATGAGCCTGCTTACCTCTTTTCCTCCTCTTGGCCAAGTAGACTGATCAAATGTGTGAGGCATTCCATACTCTCTTACTTCTGGTATTGTCTTTGATGAAGAACCTTGGTCTCCTCTAAATTATTTTCTTGCTTCCTCAAATATTTGTCTTTCTTTCTTTACATCAAAGGTCTAGGTCTTCTCTATAGATTTTCTGATTCCTGAATCTTTTGTAGTCTTCCCTTGGGTTAGTCTGTCTTCTTCTGTAACAATGCCTCCTCTGGTTATAACAACGACTCTAGGGTCTTCTCCACGAGGTTCAACATATATCAGTTTCACTTGTGGATTCTGTTGAGTTCCTCGTCTTTCCTAAAGATTAGTTACCAGTACAGGACAATCTTCTATAACATGGTCAAACGAGTTGTAGTAGCCGCAAGTGGTAAAAGGGTTTTGACAATACCTTGCGAGGTGTCATGGCTATGCAAAGTTATAACAGATGATCTGTCCTCAACCTTGACTCATTCCTCCTCCTCGTCCTCTTCCTCTGAATCCACCGTGAGTATTGAAGTTTCCTCTTCCTGGAGAGTTGTATTGCGTAGTGTTTCCTTCTTGCTGTACTTTGCCTTGAATCTTATATATGTCTATTGACCTTTTATGCATGATATCATAAGCCCTACAATCCCTATCATAATTTCCTACGGACTTACATAATGTATAGTACAAATTTGTAGGTGTCTAAACATACTTTTGCATATAATAGCACTCACCAGTACGATGTATGTTCCTGCATACCTCGCACAAGGGTAAGGTGACTTGCTTTAAGGGGCTCGGAGCTCCAGAAGACAAATATTCATTGAATAAAGGGCAGTGTTCCTTGTCATGACCTTCTGATCTGCATCTAACACACCAGATGTCTTCTCTTTTATATTTTCCCTTGTGTTTCTTCATATCTTCGACCTACAGAGACAAACTAGTTAGCCGACTCATAATCTAACTCATACCCGAATTGGATTCTCCCATAGGGGATGATTCCAGATTCATGGTGGTCTTCAAAACCTCAACCTGCGAAGCAATATTCTGTTGCATTAGGGGAACTCTGATGTGTGGTAGAAGGGCAACAATGATCCATTCCTTGTTCTTTTCATCCGGGATTTGAAAAGTTAATCGACTTGTCAAGGTTTTGAATCTCTGACCGAATTCCCACACAAGTTTAGCCACCTTCTTCTTGATCTCTTTCAACTCTGTGATACATTGGGATTCTGACTTAGGTTTCTTGAATTATGCAATTAACGCGTTCTTGATATGATTCAATGGCTTAGGTTGTGAAAGTCCTTGGACAAGTTTCATGTACCAACTCAGTGCGTGATCTCTGAGAGTTGTATTGAACTGGGTTCTTTTGACAGCTTCATCTGTGACATTTTTAATGTTTCATATGGATTCACATAGGAACCAGTGTTGATCAGGATATTCAGATTCATCTCCCCTAAAAATATGTATTCTCATCTCATCTTCCATAGATCTTCCTAGAGTTCCTAACTGAATGTGTGGTGGACTAATATTGACAGTTATTTGGACGCTCTGGTGACTGGGATTACTCTAGTTTCTTAATACTAAATCAACAGGAAGGATAATAGTACTTACTTCAATGGTCTGTGCGGTTTCTGATTTTTCAGGTTCTCCTTGGAGAAGTTCTTCAGCTTGTCCTTCCTCTGTCCCGACGGGTTCTGAATGTTCTTCGTCCATCAGATTTGCTTCTTCTCCACTGTAGAAACCCTCCTCCTCATAGTTCTTCTTAAAAATGTTTGCAAGGTGGACCTCTTAGAACACTCTCTCACTGCGTGTATGTCCAGCTTCTGAGTCGTTGTCGTTTTCTGAACTTTTGAACATTACCCTTTCTTGATCCAACCAATCTATTGTATCTTCAAGATGTTGTTCTCATGCAATAGCATCTTGATTCTCAACTTCAAAAAATGCAAAAATTTGCCTCGAGGTCCCTTGAAAAAATATCTCTCGGCTTGGCTATGCGATTCTACTTTATCAACAACAAACTTTGTGATGTACCCTCCAATGGTGCTATCAAACCAGTGATCTACTGCTTGTGATACAGTGTTATCAAATTTGTTGACCTTATTGATCAACTTTGACTTCCAAACCACAGGAAGTCTAGATCGGATCTTGAACTGGGTATATGCTAATATAGCTATCCACTCATATAGCTCCTGATAGATTCCTCCAAATAAGATCTCATGTATATCGGTAAATATATATTTCTCCAACCAGTCCTCTGAACTAAGATTAGGGTTCTTGTTCTGGGCTTCAGCGAAGTCCTTCTCTTCATATTCTATCCACTTTTGAATCTTTGTCTTTGATGGAAATCACCTTGACATTCCCTCAAGAAGATTCAAGTCCTGGAAATGGAACTATTTGTTGGCACAGGGGTAGACCCAAGGTTCAGCTCTAAGAGCGCACCAACAAGCCCTAAATACTGGCCCTTTCGATAGAACCTATGAAACAGATGCAGTCTCACCCAAAGCAGTTATGAGGGGGTTGTAGGACATAGATGTCTACAACCAAAGGGAATATCAAGTGGATCTAACACAAGAAAAACACAACATTCATATATCACTTATCAACTTAGATCTATTCTTCACATCTACTTATCATATCTAAAGCAATAATGCAATCACAGTATATCAATGACAAATACAAAATACCAATCAAACACAACAAAAAATATACATGGTTCACCCTCTCTCTAGGGCTACGTCCACAAAACTGTGCTATATTATATTAGGTTGAAGCATACAGTTCTTGTCTGCACTATTAGCTAGCATATCTTCTCTCTTCTCCTCTCATTCTCTCCTCTCCCTGCGCACCCAGCTGCAGGGTTGATCTTTGCACCCAGCTGAAGATTTTACAACTCAGAAGGCTCTCATACTCAACACTTCCCTCTCACACAATACTCCTCTCTCGCCTAAATCAATACCAACAACCATAATACAATATTATTGGATCAACCCAAAGTACCAAACAACCTAGGCCCCTTAGACCTCTATTTATACATTACAATAGCTCACTGACAGCCTTAGGCTGAAACCTAGGTGTCCAAAACCCTAGGTGTCTAAAACCCTAGGTCAACTTGACCCATATTTTCAGGGCTTTGCGAGCCTGTCTTTCCTTCCTTCTCACGCGGTGATCCAAAGCATCCAATGGTGGATTTTTCGGCTTGCTGACATGTCCACGGTCCTTCTTCCTTGTGATGCAGGAGCATCTCAAGTGAGCCAGCGCGAAGGCAAAAGACAGCTGGGCAAGTGCCAGCGCAGATTTTGAAATTACCTTGGAGTTGATGCGAAATATTAAATGAAGTCATTAAGGAGAAGCACACTTGTAAAATGTAAATGGACCTTGAGCGATTTTATCTCATCCTTAGTAGGTAGAAGGAATTTATGGTAGTTAATGTAAAGTAGATATAATTCAATTCTAGATTAGATAGTTTTAGAGCGCAAGAGGGAAATGGGATATAGACACCCTCATTGTGTATTGTAATGATAGTGTATGAAGAGAAGAGTATAGGAGAGAAGCAAAGAACTGTGTAGCAGAATCCATGTACATAAGTTCTGAATTAATACAAAGAAAGATGTGATTCAGAATCATGGTGTTCATATATTCTCTGTGTATGCATCTCTGAATGTTATGCTCATGAATGTTTTACTCTTTCTGTCATACAATTGCTTTTATGCTGTGTATGAATGATTTCTTGTTGAATGTTTGAAATATGAGAGGGAAGGGTAATGGAATGAGTTTCAATTGTTTCTCTATCTGAGTGAAAGTTCCTGCGAGTGCAGTTGGAGTGTCCGCAAGGAGTGCGTTGACAAAGGGTTCAGATAGGGTAACTTTTGTTCTCATTCACACAAAAGTGTAGTTGGATGCAGAGGAGCTGTGAAAGGAGTGCGCAGGCCGAGGAAAAGTCTCAGAGTTGCGAATCTGAGTGAAGATCATTGAGAGACTACTGCTGCAGGTGTGCGCAGATTCGAAGGACTTCAACACTTGGACGCAGTTGAAGGTTTGCCACAAGGAGTGCGTGCAAGGGTTTTTCTGAAGGACTTGAAGGCCGTAGAAAAGCTCAGGAAGGATAAGGATTTCAAACCCGTGGAAGAATAGTGCAGGGAAGTTGTGCCTAGAAGTGTTACGAAGGCATCATGAGTTTTCCACAGGTGTACAAGTTGGCGGAGGAACACTTAGTTCATTCATAGAAATCGTCAAGGAGGAACGGTCGGTCGTAATTCTCTAAGGAGGATTAGAAAAATCCCGTGAGATGTTAAATATCACGGAGGAGAAAAGGAGTTACCGTGAGTATTCTCGAGAGGTTCTAAGCTTAGGAGGAGTAGAACCGAATATCCAAGCCATGAGGGCCGTTGGATTCATAAGAGAATCCCTATATCAGGGTTTCGTGGGTGGAAATCCCGTAAACATTTTGACGGGAATCACGATATTCCGAAACACGATGTCCTGAAAGATAAAAGGATTGTATGGGCCACGGAGGAGTCAACGGGTGGACAGGTGGCACACTAATTTGGAGTTTCACAGAAAGAAAAGTCCCAAAAATATTGCATTAGGATTCGCGATATTGCGAAGTCCGAAATGCCGATAAAGTGAAGGACCGTTGAAAGGTCAAAGCGCATGAGTGTATCGGAGTTTCAGAATATCGAGATTCGGGAGTCGGGGAGACAAGTTACTCGACCTTGCGATAGGCGAAATTGTGAAAATGGAAGCGAAGGGCCAGCATTGACTGTTTCGGGTTTTGGGGGTTCAAGAAACCAATGCTCGACCACCGGATTCACGAAAGCGCGAAATCCAATCTCCCAAGTGAAAAGAGGGAATCCCGTGAGAGTTTACTGTGGGTGAAGATTTCCTGATAGGGAAATATAAGAACCGTTTAGAGTTCTTTGGGCTGGCGAAAAGGAAAGATCCTGTGCTGACGTGGACCTTCCGACCTACGGGTTGTGGAGGGAGCATGCATCGGTGTCAGTGTGGTATCAGAGCTCAGAAAGGTTCTTTGCTTTTTGTGGCAGAGAAGAAAGAAGAATTCACCATGCCTCCAAGGAGAAGGGACAAGCAAACACCTGATCCACCAGATTATAGGGAAATGACGAGAAGAAGAGGCATACAGATGACAGATCCAGCCATGGAGAGAGAGATGTGTGATCTACGAGCTAGACTCGAAGACATGGAGGCAACACAAAGACGCACAGTTAGTGCTGGGGATCTTAGTGATTCCAAAAGTGAGATTGAGGTTGAACGTGAAGAAGAAGTTGTGGCTAAAGATGCATCAAACAAACATTTGATCAGAGCTATTGCAAGAATGGGTGCAAGAGAGAAAATGGACATTCCAGTTTATGAGGGAAATCTGGATGCAGAGGAGCTTCTAGACTAGATTAGAGCTCTTGACACATACTTTGACTATGAAGATGTCAAAGAGGACAAGAAGGTCAAGCATGTTGTCACAAGGTTAAAGGGACATGCAACATTGTGGTGGGATGAACTACAAGCTGACAGACACTGCAAGGGCAAGCAGAAGATCAAAATTTGGGACAGAATGATCGCAAAGATGAAGGCGAAATTCATCCCCAGAGATTATCAAATTACTCTGTTCAGGAGAATGCAGAACCTAAGACAGAAGCTGATGACAGTGAAATAATACACTGAAGAATTCTATAAGCTGAACATCAGGGCAGGTCATCGGGAGAGCGATGATGAAAAAGTTTCCAAATATCTGAATGGCCTGAGATATGATATCCAGGATGAGATGAGCATGGTAACCATTTGAACGGTGGAAGATTCTTATCATATGGCTCTGAAAGCAGAAGAGAAGCTGAGCCAAAAGTAGAGTCAGAGAGGCCAAGGAAGAAGTCATCCCAGAGGAAAATTAGTTGCCCAGGATAAATATCAGAAGCCCAAGGAGGACTAGAAGAAACCTCAGACTCGAACTAAGAGAGGTGGAAGTTCACAGAGAGGGAAATATGTTGAACAGAGAGGACAACATACTGAACAGAGAGGAGATTATGATGATAACAATACTTTTCCTCGTACTAGAGGTAGAGGAAGAGGAAGAGGTGGAGTAATAACATGCTTCACATGTGGAAAGAATGGGCACAAGTCTTACAAGTGTCCAGATAAAAAGAAGGAGAGTGGAGAAGCTCACATCACCGAAGCACAGAGGTGGGATGTTGAGGCAGAATATGCTGAAGGCAGAAGATCGTTGATGATGCGAAAATCTCTTTTGACACCAGAGAAGGAGGTGGAGAGTTCAGTCCAAAGAACTAGACTTTTCTGAACTGCTTGAAAGACCAAGGACAGGGTATGCAAGGTCATTGTATACAGTGGTAGCACGGATAATCTCATTTCTACAGAGATGGTAGAGAAGCTAGAGCTGGAGACGATTGATCATCCAAGCCCATACAAAATTTCATGGCTACAAAAAGGACATCAGGTAACTGTCACTAAATAGTGTTTAGTTGAATTCAAGATAGGGGGATATAATGATAAGATATTATGTGATGTTATTCCTATGGATGTTTGTCATCTATTGCTGGGTAGACCATGGCAATATGACTGGAATGTGATTCATGATGAGAGAATGAACACATACACCCTAGAGAAGAATGGGAGGACTCACTTGTTGCTTCCAATTAAGGATAAGGAGGTGAAAACAGAAGTAAGAAACACAGTACTTCTCATAAGTGGGAAGGAACTTCTTACAGAGGTTAAGAAGAAGGAAGAACTGTAGTTTATTGTGGTCAGGAAACCAAGAATTGTTTTAACTAGCACAAGAATGGATGATTTACCAGAAGAAATTCAGGAACTGCTGGAAGAGTTCACTGATATAGTAGTGGACGAATTACCTCATTCATTGCCACCAATTAGAAGCGTGAGTCATCACATTGATCTCATACCAGGAGCCAGTTTGCCAAATAAAGTTGTGTATAGATTGACGCCGCAAGAGAATGAAGAGGTTAAAAGACAAGTCCAGGAGTTGTTGGACAAAGGTTTGGTCAGGGAAAGCTTGAGTCCATGTGTTGTTCCAACAGTACTCAGTTCGAAGAAAGACAGAGGTTGGAGGATGTGTACTGATTCAAGAGAAATTAACAAGATAACCATCAGGTACAGATTTCCATTGCCGAGGATGGATGATCTGATGGATTGCTTGAGTGGAG